>OY282644.1:31116126-31238613 GCA_958299015.1 Tetanocera ferruginea
GTTTCCGGAAAAAAATATAACAAAACCTGTCTCACAACACCCCACTCTCCCCTAATAGTAATTATAAGTAATTATAATAACAATAATAATAATAATAATAATAATAATAATAATAATAATAATAATAATAATAATAATAATAAAAATAATAATAATAATTATAATAATTACAATAATTACAATAATAATAACAATAATAACAATAATAATAATAATAATAATAATAATAATAATAATAATAATAATTATAATAATAATAATAATAATAATAATAATAATAATAATAATAATAATAATAATAATAAAAATAATAAAAATAATAATAATTATAATAATAATAATAATAATTAAAATGATAGTAATAATAATAATAATAAAAATAATAAAAATAATAATAATAATAATAATAATAATAATAATAATAATAATAATAATAATAAGAATAATAATAATATAAATAAAAATAATAATAACAATAATAATAATAATAATAATAATAATAATAATAATAATAATAATAATAATAATAATAATAATAATAATAAATATAATAATAATTATAATAATAATAAAAGTAATAATAATTATAATAATAATTATAATAATAATAAAAATAATAATAAATAATCCTTAAAATAATACTAAATAATACTAAAAATAATAATAAATAATACTAAAAATAATAATAAATAATACTAAAAATAATAATAAATAATACTAAAAATAATAATAAATAATATTAAAAATAAAAATAAACAATAATAATAATAAACAATAATAAAAATAAAAATCGAGATAAATAAAAATTCGCCAATTTTAATAAGCTGTTTTTGTTGAAGAGTGAGTTTGGAATTCATTTTGGAATTATTGCTTTTTTGAAATACATAGTATTATTAGAGAAATTTTAAAAAATTTCATCGTTTTTTCAGTATCCCTGAATCGCTGGTCAGTATCCCTGCCAACATTTTTAATCATCTCAGATCACCAGAGAATCGCTGGGAAGATGAGTCAATTGCGATCTAGTTTGAGTCATCCGGGTATCGCCGAATACAAGCAGTTGAGGCTTTAAAGCGATTTGCTAGGAAGATTTACTAAAGAATCACTGTGAGGGGCCTAAGCGATTCGTTGGGAAGAGTCGTGAACGAATCGCCGGGAAGGGTCATAATCGATTCGCCGGATAGATTTGCCAACGAATCGCCAATAAGGGTCTTAAGGGATACGTCAGGAAGTGTCGCCGCACACGAATCAGCAGAAGGGGTCTTAAGCGATTCGCCGACAAGAGTGGCAAATGCATTGATTTTAGGTATCCTCAACAATTTGTTGCGTTGTTGAACGTTACAAGTTGTTTGATAGTTTAAAAAAGAGGACTAGGCAGACGTTTTCCTGTCCCAATTTAATAAATTTGTTTACTAGTTTAAACTTTTTGATTAATTTTAACGATTTTTCAGAGCCAGCTCCATGTTTCAATGAAAGATTTTGAAAATTTTTCAAGAAGTCATCTTCCAACGATCGCCGAAATAAGCGAAGGAAGATTTTGAAAATTTTTGTGAATCGCGTATTTTTCCCTTCAACAATCGAAAAGCGATACAACTTCGAACAATCGCCGGAATGAGCGAATGTGAATTCATTGTTGTGACGATCGAAAAGCGATATATTTTGCAACGATCAACAGAATGAGCGAAATATTTTGAAATTTGTCCGCTTGGGCACATGAAAAGCGGTCCATCTTCCAATGATCACTGGATTTCAAATTAGATTTTAGAAATTCTTCTTGAATTGTACATTCATCGTTTGGTCGATCGAAAAGCGATCCATCTTCCAACGATCGCCGGAATGTGTAAAAAAAGGTTTTGAAAATTTTAAGTAAATCGCGCATTCATCACTCCAACAAACGAAAAGCGAACCATCTTCCAAAGTACCCTTGAACGAATCGCAAGGGCATCACAAAATCATTTTCTCTTCTAATCGTATTCCATCGCAAGTCACTACTTTTTAGCATCTTTCTTTTATTTTTCGGACACCATCTCGAAAAATGATGCGTTTTTTAATTATTGAGTATTCACAAATCGATTAAATTGTGGAGTTCTTTAAAAGAGCAAAAGTGCTGATTCTCAAGGGCACGCGTCATCGACGCAAACAAATAGTAGTTGGAAGGGGCAATTTCTGGGCTGTATGGCGGGTGGGGGAGGGACTGCCCATTTCAGCGTTTTAAGGTATTTTTTGACCGACTGCGCAAACATGTCGCCGAGCGTTGTCGTGTTGCAAAATTACCTTGACGTGTCTTTGCTTGTATTCTGACCGTTTTTGCATCATTGCTTGACTCAAACGCATCAATTGAGCTCGATAGGGTTCCATCAAATACAGTGCATGACCTTATCACTGTGAATATTGGGTTTTGGCGTCGAGTGTGGCGTATGACCGGGCGATCCGTATGCTTTTTTTGTGCTTGGGGTTATCGTAATGAGCCCATTTCTTATCAGCAGTTACAATACGATGAAAAATCTTTTCCTTTTTTGCCGTTCGCGCAGCTGTTCACAAGTGACAAAACGGCGTTCGACGTCTCTCAGCTTCAACTCTTGCGGCATTTAATATCCTACCTTTTGGATCATTCCCATTGCTTTAGTAAGTAAACCTTTCCGCAAATTGCATTTTTTTGGCACAAAAGTTGACAAATTTGGAGCACACAAAAACGATGTTGCTTACACTTCAGCAAAATGACAAATATCGAAAAAGAAAGCCTAATGAGGAAACTTCGAAATAAAGGTGGTCGTAAAATTGTTCGATTTTATTTACTACAAGTGTTGCCATCTCAAAAAAATTATTTTAAACTTTTTTGCACACCTGATAATAATAATGTTTTTGTTTAACATTTAACTCTTGGAACATTAAGAACAATGTCCAAAGTATGTAAATAAATCATTTAATTTTTTACGCTATTTTCGCCCTGAACAAAACAGTTTTGGGTTACTGAATTTCTCATGAGTCACGCTTTGTTACTCAAAATCCATGTGCCAGGTTAAGGGTTAAATTTTAAATCATCGTAGTTCAAATAAAAATTATAAACCAATTCCAACAAACTTTAAAATTTAAGCTTAATACAAGATTGAAGCATGTTCATGCGTAAACTTACCCAAACTATACTGCAGTTATATCAAAACTTATCGCCACCAACTCTTAATATATTTATTTGGAAAACCACGTAACTGAATGTAATTAAATCATATTTTTTTGTTGTTAAAATATAATTGCAGCCACTCTTTGCGAAAATCTTAACGACCTAATAAATAGAATTTTCGAAATGATGCTGTTGGTGCTGCTGATTGTAATTATTGCAACTTGATAAACCAATAAATAGCCAACAACAATTGTTGCATAGAAACATTACTGTTGCTACAGTTGAAGCATTTGTTTTTTATCCTCTCTTCCATTATAATTTTTAAATGCACAATCTACAGCGTTGTTGTTGTTGTTGCTGTTGCTTTAATTTTAATTTCATGTCGAAAGTGTAGAAAATCAAATAAATTTGCAACACTGTGCAAACGGACGCACAAACAAACAAACAAACAAACAAACGAACGAACGAACAGAACGAACGCAATGAATGATCGATTTTGAACGTGCTGCTGCGTGAAGCACAGCCGACGCAGCATAAAATTGAGCAAAGTTGAGCTGAAACGTGTAGCTTTTTATTGTGAAGTTGAGCTTGTTTTGCGTGGCGTAAACATAAGCACGCTTGCGCCGAGCCGGCGCATTGGGGTCAATCGAACGCAACAACAATAACAACAACATATGAGCATCAAGAAAAATTAAAAACAAAAAAACAAAAACGAAAACACGACAACAACAGCAACATCAACAGCCTATCAACGATGCTTGCTGCTGGTTTTGACTGACTTCACCCTGTTGCTGTTGCTGTAGTTGTTGCCAACAACTATCGGCAGCTACAACATCATGTACCTATTTACATTTTGTTGTTGCTGTTGTTGTTGTTGTTGTTGTTGTTTTAATATTTCACTACAAAATATTGAGTCATTCATCATCATCTGATCATTTTCTGTGCATCTCGTTTTTTTTTTTATCTGCTTTTTTTACCATTTGTTGTATTTGTTGTTAGTTTATATCTGTTTTTTTTTTCTTCTCTTACTTCTTGCGTTTACCTCATAATTGATCTTCATCATTAATTTGCTTTAAATCAAATTTAATGTTGTTGTTGTTGTTGTTGTTGGTGATCAATCAATTGTTATTGGCAAATTACACTCATTTGTTGTTGCTCTTGCACACACACTTTGTGGTTGTAATTTTGTAGAAATATTAAAAATTTCAAGATTTTGAGATCACAGATTATTAAAAAAAAAATCAACACGCAATATTTAGCAGGCAAAAAAAAAATAAAATAAGAATATTTTTATTTATATTACAAAAGTAATAGTCAGTAATATCTCTAAAAGGAAGGCTTACTGGGTTTAAGACATGTATTATTTTTAGTTTTATGAAATATGAAACATGAAAAAAGACAAATTTTAAAAATTTATCATAATTTTATGTACGCAAACTTTTTCTGACTAATGTACCTTGGATGTTCGATGTTCACCAATTTAAATTCGGTCTATTTTTTAATTAAATTGATCGAATTTACTAGTTGGGGTTAAACAAGAATTTTTAGAATTTTGCACAGTTTTGGCACCATCAATACAATCAAAAACTCACCAAGAGGTCGATCAAAGCAAAACAACTTACCTGAAAGTAAAAAACAAAATAATATAAAATTATTTTATGAATTAAAATGGCTATATTTTATGAACAACATGTTAAATTAATATAAATATACTAGTTTATTGATATCTCCAGTAACACAAGTTTCGTTAAGGTTAAGACATTTTTATATTCAACAGCTTAAGTCTTGATTAGTCTTCAATAGAGCCTTCGATCTGAATTTTACTCGCTACCGAAATCGTAGCTTATATAACAATGGTTAAAAGGTCTTTCGGAAGTTAAACACGAAAATAAAAATAAAGTTTTTTCGGAGCTATTTGATGACATCTGAGTTCATCAAATATTTCATGTCTCTAATAATGATAAAAATTTTTTTGGCTCATTTACAGAGAAAAATTTATTGAAAATTAAAAACTGTTGCTATATTTTGATAAAAAATTCATTATGCGTAGTATTTTCTTCAATAAAAACAAATTTTTTCTCAAAAATAAAAAAAAATTTTCTTCTCTAAACACGATATATTTTTCTTTTTTATGAAAGCTTTTTATCACTTTTAGGGAATTTTTGGATCACATGTAGAGAAAAGCATTCTCTGAAGCAAAGTGGGTGATTGCACGGTAACTCATGTTACGAGTTTATTTCCTATGATGATTGGCAAAGTAAGCCTACCAAAATAATGTATGTATTATATAATGATATTACTTTGATGACCGGTAACTCACGTTACAGTTGGCGACTTCTATTGTTGGACAAATAGGATGAACTTGAAAAAATGTTGATGTGTTGAAAATACAGGAATAATTAAAAAAAAAAAACAAAAACAAATTGGCCATTTCAGCCCTTGAAAGGACTTTGACCGAGCTTCTTATGATCAATTGTGTTGTGTGTGTTATGAAATGTTTGCACACAATTGACCGAGAATTGGACCTATATGTTTTATGCCGACTCCGAACGGGTGTAGTTCTTGTTTTCAAGAAGCATTACATGGCATTATTTACTCTCTGATATTTGTCATAACCGTGGATTCTATGGGAAATCTGCGGAAGCTGAGCTACAAGCAGCCGGACGGGGATAGTGGACTGCCTCAAAAGCTCCATGTCCAAAAATTCCATGTCTCCTCTAGACTATAAACTTGAGGGGTCTCTGCAAGACCTTAAAAACGAGATATGCGTATGGTTTGGGTCCCAACCACATTATAACTTCCCAAAGAAAACTAAACCAGCCTCGGATATGAAAACCCACTACGTTAACGACCAAAAAAAAAACAAAAACAAATTGGCCATTTCAGCCCTTGAAAGGACTTTGATCGAGCTTCTTATGATAAATTGTGTTGTGTGTGTTATTAAATGTTTGCACACAATTGACCGAGAACTGGACCTACATGTTTTATGCCGACTCCGAATGGCTAAAGTTCATGTTCTCAAGAAGCTTTACATGGCATTATTTACTCTCTGAGGTTTGCCATTGTCTGCAGAGAGGTGGTGACCGATAAGAAAAATTTTTTTATTGAAAAAAACTTTTCGCCGCGGCTGGTGATCGAAACCGGGCTCCGAGCATGCTAAGCCACACACTTAACCTGCATGCCACGGTGACTACACGACCAACTCAAACGAAAAAACGGGCAATGATTTACGGATATGCACTTGGAATGTTCGGACCCTTTAAAGGGAAGGTGCCTCTGTTCAATTGGTGGAAGCTTTCGCCAACATAAAGACTGGAAAAGAAAAGGCTAAGAGAGCAGACTGTGAAATCTACTACAGCTGCCATGCGGACAAGTGCGAATTTGAATGCGATTTCGTCGTAAGCCGGAAACTAAGCCATCTCGTTTCCCGGTTCTCACCAGTGAGCAAAAGGGTGGCCACAGTCCGCATCAAGGCGAGATTCTTCCACATAAGCCTAATTTGCGCACACGGCTCGACGGAGGAAAAGGACAATGCTGTCAAGGACGCCTTCTACGCGAGCCTAGAGAACGCATATGATCGGTCCATGACGTGAAAATAGTCCCCGGCGATTTCAACGCGAAGGTCGGAAAGAAGACATTTTTGGCTCCACTGTCGGTCAGTTCAGTCTCCACGAGACCACTTCGAACAACAGTTTAATGCTTATAGAATTCGCCGCGGCGGGAAGCATGGTAGTAAGTAACACCAGATTCCACACTCGGGGAAAAATCACAACTTAAAATTAAATAGTATCGTTTCAATTTTACGTTGTTCCATTTTTAAAAAAACCGTCTTTCAATTCACCATGAAAACCTTCAAAACAAATATGGAAACATTTTGATATCGAAAAAGAAGTAAAAAAAACTTCAAAATAATGATAAATGCACTTATTCTTATTTTCAATTAAAGATATCCAAAAAACGAAGTAGAAAATATTTGTCTCAAAGTGAAAGACACTTCAATTTGAAGCTGCATACTTTCATGTATCAAAATAAAATATAAAAATAGTTTTAATTTTCTAAAATAAAGTGCGGAAGCTGAATAAAATAATCCTGCTTAAGCTCATGTGTAAAAATAAAAACAGTAAGTGACAATTAAGACGACATTAAATAAGCAATTGTGAACCAATTGGACTCTGGACTCAATTCGGGGAGAAGGTGTTTTTATGGAGGAAACAAGGCAGCATTTTATGAATATTTAAGGTACAAAGTTATAGCTTGGAACTCGACATAATAAAATTTATTAATATAATACTTATTTTGATTAATATATTTTAGTATTACCAAATAACTAATTAGTTTAAGTTATTTACCGAATGTTTTCTTATATATAAATAAAAGGAAGTTTCCAAATAAAAATAATATTGTTTAACTTATTTGTATGTATCCATTTGATATCAAAAAAGTTGAGGATTTGATTCAAAGTGATTTTACGTTGTTTTTTAGCTCAGTGCAACAACTCGATATCCAAAAGAATATCTGGCTGTCCCCAGATCAAAAAACGCGAAACCAAATAGATCATGTTGTGATCGAAGGAAGGCACGCTTCAAGCTTACTACATGTGCGCACATTTCGGGGAGTCCATATTGACTCCGACCATTATATTGTTGCAGCCAAGATTCGCATGCGATTGTGTAATGCGAAGAATATACGCACAGGTTTGCAAAGTAAGCTAGATGTCGATAAAGCTGCAATCACAACGGACCGCTTAGGCCCATTCCGTTCAACTCTCGGTTAAGCTCAACTAAACTTACTCTTGCCACGATGACGCTGGCGGACTTTTGGAGCATATATCCCACTCCATGCGCACTGCTGCTGAAAAAGTCATTGGTTTTCGGCGCCCGCAACCTCGCAACCAATGGTATGACCAGGAGTGTTACGACGCACCAGCAGCAAAATACGCCGCATATAAAAAGACGCTGCAGTCAGCTGCAACGCTAGCCATGCGCGAAAACTATCGTGAAGAGAGGAAGGAAGAGAGATGCTCTTTCAGACGCAATTCTTGTAATCTCAGTGTGCTTTGTCCTATACTTAAGAAAGGAGGCCCGACAATCTGCGCAAACTACCGAAGTATCACTCATATTTCCATCGCGTACAAGGTTCTTTCGAGCGTAATGTGTGAAAGATTGAAGCCGCATGCCAAAACACTGATTGGACCTTATCAGTGTGGCTTTCGAATTGGCAAGTTCGCCATAGGCCAGATTTTTACACTAAGCCAAATCCACGAAAATCAAATCAACACCCACCATCTCTTTGTCGATTATAAAGCTGAGTTCGATAGCCCGATTCGGAATTGCCTATACGCAGCAATGTTTGAGATCGGTACACCTGCAAAGTTGATAAGGCTCTGCAAGATGACGTTGAGCAATACATGCAGCTCCGTCAAGGTAGGAAATGATCTCTCCGAAACCTTTAATACCGAACGAGGTTTCAGACAAGGCGACCCGCTATCAAACGATCTCTTCAATTTCATCATGGCGGGGAGGATTTGCAATTTCATCGCAAACTCTTTGGTCCTGTTCGAGTTGGCGACGACTATCGCATTCGAATGAACCACGAACTGTACGAGCTCTCCGACGACATTGACTTAGTCCGGCGAATAACAATTCAGCGACTACGTTGGCTGGGTCGTGTCATTCGTATGGATGAAGAAGCTCCAGCGAAAAAGGTGTTTGAGATGAAAGCCGAGGGTCGACGACGCAGAGGAAGACCATGCCTCAGATGGATTGACCAGGCCGAAGAAGCCCTTACCGCGCTTGTTGAAAGAGATTGGAGACGGCGCGCGCGAAGCAGAGACGTTTGGCGAGAGCTGATGAAGTCAGCCGACCACCGGTTGTCATGGCCACCTATGTGAGTAAGTAAGCATTGGAAGTAATGGAGAAAGAATATTGAAACTGAGAGTGTAGTTACTATTTATTGATGGCCTTCTAAACAATTAAACTGGAACAGGCATTGGACAAGGACGGCAGCAAAACGTCGGGTACAAGCTTATATATTTATAAAATTAATATATTTAAAAGTTAAATTATTATCTATTATATATTCACAATATTATATTAAAAATATTTTTGATTTATTACACTGTTGTAGTTTTTGACACGAAATTTTTGGTTCTGCGATAAGACCAACCTTTTCGGATTTGGGGGAGTTCCCCAAGCACAACTGTCTTGGTTTAGTTAGATTGGCTCAAATTTTTAAGAAAACCGTGTTTTTCCAAATGGTCGATTTTGGCCTTTTGCCACGTCTATTTCTAAAGATATCTCGCAAACAAGTTGTACGATCTTTACAACCAACAGAGAAAACTAAAGGTATTGAAATTCTTCGTCAATTGTTCTCATGCTACTTTCGGATCCGAGGATTAGTTTTTGTGTAATAAATCAATTTTTGAGAATTTGTTGTTTTTTTTTAAAGAAAATTGGAAATTAAATTCATGGAACAAAATTTGCTTGCCTGTTCTGGCCTATTCTGGTAAAGGGTGCAAAAAGTGTAAACTTTTAACCTACTTAAAAACTAATTTACATGTAAACTTTCAAAACGATAACACACGTCTTACTGTTTTTTGTATCTTCTACCAGCATATATTTAAAAATTCTTTAAAAATTATAGAAAAACTATAAAATTGTCGTACCGTAAAATTAATTTAAATTTTCGTAAGAAAAGATTAATTTTTGGAAAAAATTATTAATTACACAAGAACTACTCCTCGGATCAAAAAGAAGTATAGGAACTATTGACATAGAATTTCATGACCTTTTGTTTTCTTCATTGGTTGGTAAGACCGTGCAACTGGTTTGCCAGATATCTTTATAAATAGACATGGCAAAAGGCTTAGAATAGGTCAAAATCGACCATTTGGAAAAACATGGTTTTCTCAAAATTTTGAGCCAATCTAAATAAACCAAGGACGCAGTTGTACTCAGGGGACTTCCCCAAATCCGAAAAAGTTGGTCTGATCGCAGAACCAAAATTGAACTAGAACAGTGTTATTAACAACCTATAGAAATATGATATTATAGTGAGTATCTTGAGTTGCAATATTTTAAATATTCCGAACATATTTCAATGACAATAACAACAAAAGTATTTTTGAGTAGCATATTGCATATGCAACTCGAAAGAAATGTGACCACATTACTATGTTTGCCCCATTTTGTTGTTTTCATTAGAAGGCGTTGCCATAAATTCAAATTAAAAACTCATCAATGAGATTTTTATTTTCTACTTCATGTTTTCTCGTATTTTGTATTGCTTTGTATCATCATGCTTTGGGTTCAACTCCTGTGCTTATCACTTTATTAAGAATGAATAAAAAAAAAAAAACAACATGTATAAAAATAATTTAAAATTTAAATTTATGCCTTATGTGAAACCAATAATAAATTCCGGAAAAAAAGATTGGTGGGTTGGCAACAAACTTGCTGGACTTCCTCTATCAATAAATGTCGACTTAATGCAATGTGATTTATTATGCGCTATATTAATGCTATATAGCGTAGCAAATAACTGTCTTTAAGAAATAAAAAAAATACAACGAAAAGCTTAACATGAATTAAAATGTTTAATGATGCGTTTCCACGCTGAATGTTGACAGCCAACAAAATGTTGTGGAAAATTTAATAATAGGTTTGTTGGGTAAAGAAGGTTAGGATGATGGGTTGAGAGATTGGAAGGAAGCTGGCATAGACAGAGTTTCAACTTGGGCTAATTCAAGATGAGCCGCTGCTTTTAGCTCAGGTCTGTTTGAAAACAGACTGTTTGAAGCATAAAATATTACAATGCTATGCTTTTTATGAGACCTAATTTATAAAAAATAACAAAAATCTATATAAATTTTATGTTTTTTTTTTCTTTTCTTTGCAATTGTGAAGAGTTGGGTCACATTTATTCTGCTATACAGCTGGATAGTTTTAAGAGATTTATTATGACCATTATTTAATTACATATTTAATTCAGCATTCGTTATCCAAACAATATTTCTTGTTTTTTTTTTTACTCACTTACATGTTTCTTCATAAAATTTTATTACAACTCTTTTCACGTCGTAAATTTAAATTTTTGTGTAGAAGATAATAAAACTACCTTAAATTTTAATCAAATTTAAAATATCTTTATTGTTAACGGAAACTTTATACAAGTCATAATCAAATAACTTGATACAAGACATAATCAAATTTCTATACGGAAATAACGGTAAAACATTGGAGTACACGCGGAAATGTCGTTGGAAGAAAACAAAAAAAAAAAAAAACATATCAATAAATTATGTAATAATTAAAAATGCAGCGGAAATAAAAATCAATAAAATTTGAAGAAAAAAAAAAACAACAAAAAATGAAGAAAGAGTAACTGAGAGAAACTGTTGAGCAGTTTATTTTAAAATGTTGACCAAAGTAATTAAGCACCACAGAGCAGAAAAAATCCCACACTTTTAAATAAAATAACAATGAAGACATCGCCGCCGACAGTGTTTCCGGCGCGCGACAAATTCAAATATCTTCAAAATATTTGAGAAATTTGTTTGTGGCTCGTATGTTCGGACCGCAGTTCACATAAATTTTAATTATCATAGTATAAGCCAGCAAGCCAGCAGCAGCGTGAGGCTAATAAAAAATATATGATAATTAATATTTTATATTTGGATGATAACATCATTTTTGACTCTAGTTTAATTTATGTTTAACCATTGAACTTAACCCTTTCGCTACTATTGCAGAGAATTGGGAACAAACAAAATTATGTTTGAGTGTTTTTTTTTTTTCCTTATTGTCATCAAGTTTAATTTTTTTAAGAAAATGGGGTTGAGTTGAGATTTTTGAGATGAGCAGAGATGAGATAAAATTAGTTGAAATGAGCTGTGTGAGAAAAAATAAAACGAAATTAAATGAGATGAGAAAAGGTTACAAAACATGTGATGAGATGAAATGAAACAAGATGAGATCTAATCACATCTCACATGTATTGAGAAGAGTTGAAATGGGTTGACATGACATGAGATGAAAAGAAATGAGTTTAAATGAGATGAAACGAGAAATCATTAGAAGAAATAAAATAAAATGAAATGGTATAAGAGTACAAGAGATGAGAATTGAGAAATGAGGTGAAATAGATGAAATTAGTTTAGATGAAATTAAAGGGATGTGGTCGAAATTTTCCTTATTAAAAATTATTTTTACAAAATTCCACTTTAAAAATTGCTATTTTTGAAAAATCACCTTTTAAAATCCACTTTTACAAAATTCCTCCCTTACAAGTCCTTCTTTTAAAAATTTCCCTTTCAAAATTCTCCTTTACAAAATTAAAAAAAAAATGATAAACATTATGGTCAAAATTTCCTCTATACAAAATTATTTTTAAAATTTTCATTTTTAAAAATGCTAATTTGCAAATATCACCTTTTTAAATTCACCTTTACAAAATTCTCCCTTTAAAAAAGTACTTGTTTTACAAATTTCCATTTATAAAATTCTAAAAAAAACCTAATTTCACCTAATACAAAATTATTTTTACAAAATACCACTTTTGAAAATTCCAATTTTCAAAAAAAACCTTTTTATATTCACCTTTAAACCCCCCTTAAAACATCTTCGTTTTATAAATTTCCCCTTAAAAATTCTCCATTAAAAAATTCAAAGAATACTGATAAAAACTACGAGCTTCTCGTAAAGGAAAATTCTATAAAGGGGAATTTTGTAAAATGTAGTTTTGATACGTGGAATTTTGTAAAGGAAAATTTCGACCCGTTCCTAATTAAATGAGATGAGATTAAAGTAAGTTCAGACGAGATTAAATAAGCTGAGATGAGAAGTTGTTTGCTGCGTTGAGATGAAAGGAGATGAAATGTGAGAAAATGAGATGAATTGAGATGGGATGGTATGAAATAAAATGAGATGAAGTAAGATAAGACGGGATGAGATGTTATGAAATAAGAAGAGCTAAGACAAGACAAAATGTGATGAAATGAAATGAGAAAAGATGAGATACAATTAGAATAGATGAGATGAGATAAAATTAGAAAAGATGAGATGAGATAAAATTAGAAAAGATGAGATGAGGTAAAATAAGACGATATGAAAAAAAAAGATAAGATAAGAAGTGATGAAATGAGATGAGATGAGTTGAAACTACATGAGATGAGATGAGATGAGGTAAGGTTGGACGGATTGAGATAAGATGTGATCAACTGAGTTGAGTTGAGACGACATGAGGTAAGATAAAACGCGATGAGATCAAATGAGCCGAATTGAGATGACATAATAAGGTAAGATATGACGGGATGAGATGTTATGAAATAAGAAGAGCTTAAATCAGGCAATATAAGATGTGATGAAACGAGAAAAGATGAGATGAAGTTAATAAGACGATTTGAAAAAAAGTGAGATAAGACGAGAAGTGATGAAATGACATGAGTTGAGTTACAATTAAATGATATGACATGAGATGAGGTAAAGTAAGATGGGATGCGATAAAATGAGATCAACTGAGTTGAGTGAGATGACATGAGGTAAGATTGAGGTTTAAACGACGAAATGTAATTAAAACCAGTACAATATACATGGGAATTGTTGCATTTTGATCTGAACCATCATTTTTGGTATTGTATAACGGTAAACATATTGACCCTTGGCATGTTAAATAATGGCTACATAGATTTTAATATGTTGAATTGGATTCATTAAAAAAAATCAAAAAACTTAAAAAGTGTAATTATTGTATTTTGTTATGGACCTCCTCAGATATGATGAAATGAGGGAAATGAGATGAGTTGAGTTAAGATGAGATGAAATGGAATGAGTTGAGATGAGATGAAATATTAAGATAAGACTATATAAAATAATATGAGATGAGATGCGTTAAGATTTTATTAGTTTGATGGAATTTTTAAAGAAAAGGAAAAAGGAAGAGCAAAAAGGGAATTATACGAATTATTTATATCGTATGTATCATACAAAATTTTATTGATTCTTTGGGTAAATAACATTATATATAGTGTCCGACCGAAACCAAAATTTTGGCCGAAACCGAAACCGAAATCGAATTTCGGCCATTTTTGTAATATTCGGCCGAAACCGAAACTGAATGTCTACTTGAAAATTGTTTAAAAAAACAAATTATTTTTTTCATTTTTTTGTTAAAAGCTTTCAAATATATAACAATTGAAACATATTATAATAACGTATATATACGATAAATATTCTTTTGCCTTTATTCATAAAAATTTTCGAGCCTCTTATAAAGCCTTTACAAAAAAAAAATCTCAAAAACAGTATTCATAAACGTCCAATAACGACAAAAATTTCTTATAAAGGCTTCTTAAATGAGTAACCTTCAATAAACCCTTGATAAAGCCTTTTTAAAATTTTTACTCTAATGTGAGCACAAATATTGTCAAAAGTACTTCAAACTGTTTCAAAAAATATGGAAACATGGCAAAACATTTCAAAATATTGAAAATAAAAATTATAAGTGACATTTTTTTTCAGAGAAGAACATAGATTAAAAATTTTTTGACTGTTTGCATGTCAAAATATTGATAAAATTATGACAAATAAACAAAAAATTATTGAATTTATCAAATTCACAAACCATTCTTGACACTGTTCCCATTTCAAATTGAGAGTGTTCCTATTTTAACAAATAAGCTGAAACAATATTTTTATGAATAACAAAATTTGAAAAAGCATTTTATCTCTAAAAAGCTTTTTGACTATTGACCACTTTAAATCTATTTCAAGATAATTTTATGAATATTAATATAAATATTTGAATATTTATGTTCAACTTTAAAATAAAAAATAAAGATATTATTTTAATATCACTTTAAGGAACTGTTTAGTATTTAAAGTTAAATAACTTAATATTATAATCTAAAAAAAAAAATCTGCATTTATCGTTTTGTGCTGGACCCAACGCACACGGTCAATCAAATGACTGAATTTCACGTTCTACTTAACACCATTAAAAATTTTGATGAAAGCGAACTCACATCTACCATTGAAATATATGTAAGAACCGAATTAGTAGTGTCCGATCAAATATTCGGTTTCGGCCATATTGATGCCGAATAGCCGAAACTGATTAAAAGGGCCGAAACTGGCCGAAACCGCAACCGAATATTCGGTCGGACACTAATTATATACCCTGTATACAACATTGGGTGGGAGTTTTTATATGTTCTAAGGGTAATTCGACAAAATAGTCTGACACCACTGTAAAAGTTAAAATAAGAAGAGTTGATATGATATGAGAAGAAGATAAAAGTATTCTATAGATTAATCACCGAACTACAGATTTCGGCAGATTTGATGGGTTCGAAGTGCGCTCACTTAATTTACTAATATCATTACAAAATATCTAACGCATAACTCCAGATAGATACAAGGCGACTTTTAGTTCCGGTTTCGTAGAATTTATTTTGGAGCCTCGGTTTTACCATTTCCACAATTTCAATCTTTATTGTTTCATGCATTCTCTGACGATTTTTGGGAAGTTGATGGGTTTTTCCAGAGTCAGACTGTTACTACCGACGTCAATTGATTTTGATCGCAATTTCCAAACAGATACCAAACAGAATAAGCTCCATTTATAGTTAAATTTTCAATATGGAATACATACATCAGATCCCAAACTATTTCTCTGGATAATTTCATCGGTTACATTCGAAAAATTTCTTTCTTCTTACCTGATGTTGGGAATAAGATTGTCTTTTCGTAACAACAAGAATGGACAATCTTCACTTAGCTTGCAAGAGATCAGTCTATGTTGAAAATATGGTCCGTTTCGCCAGAACCCTCATTATGCAACTGCTCGCATCGAGCGGGTGAAAATAATACTAATAGAATGCTTAGATTCTGCGAGAAGCCAGCCGGCTCATTAGGATTGTGGTTTGCGTTCACGCCACCAAAAAATGGGTCTTGCAGTGAACGCAAAAAAAAAGAAGTATCTTGTGTCAACAAACAAACAGTCCCAGCGTCTTGGAAATCACGCCACTGTTGACAACGCTTCTTTTGAGGTTGTGAAGGACTTCGTTTACCTGGAATCTAGCATTAACTCTTCCAACGATATCAGTATTGAGATTAAACGAAGAATAACTCTTGCCAACAGGTTTAACTTTGGGCTCAGTAGGCAATTGAGAAGCAGACCTTTCTCTCGACGAACATGACAGAGCTCTATAAGTCAGTAATCATGCCCGTCCTACTATACGCATTCCAAACCTGGACGTTGAGCACCTCTGATGTAAGGACTTTGGGAGCGTTTGAGAGAAAAGTCCTTCGAAAGATCTAGGGTCCAATCTGCGTCAATGGCGACTACCGAATATTAGTATTAAATTTAAAGCCGTATTAAAATTGAGCGGCTTCGCAGCACCATTTTTTCCAAAAATCATCGTTAACAAGCAAAACTGCCGTATCTATGGCTCGGAAAACCCACAAGTAATCATAGAGAAGCCAATGCATTCACTGCGAGTCACTGGTTGGTGCAGTTTATGTGTCGGAGGCATCATCGGGCCTTTTTTTTTCAAAAAGATGAAGAAGGAAACATCGAACATGTCAACTCTGAGCTGTACCACCCTATGTTGGGGGAATATTTTGTGCCGGAGGTTTGAGCTCAGGGTCTCGGCGATTTGTGGTTTCAACATGACAGCGCTTCACCACACACAACTCGTCTCAATTTTTTCTTTTTCTGTCGTTAATCCCAGCACCGTGAAAATTCTCGTCGTGGTGGTGTGGATTGGCCGCCCAGATCATGCGATTTGACGAAGTTAGACTTTTTTCTGTGGGGTTACACGAAGTATAAAGTCTATGTGAGTGATCCGAAAATGATTCCAAGTTTGAAAAGCAATATTACATCGGTGATTCAGGCCATTCCGGAGTCCATACTGCAAAATGTCATCGAAAATATTGCCGAAAGAGTGATATATCTACGGAATAGTCGCGGTGAACATATCCGTGAAGTAATTTTTCACACATAGTCCTATTGTGTGACTTTTCGAACGAAATAAAATATTTGGAAAAATTCCGAACCGTTTGTGTTTTATTCAAAATCAAAGTACTACACGTCTTAATGGAACACCCAAATTTAACTAAAACTTTTCTCTAAGCTCCAGGTATATAGCTATTGATCAAATTGCAGCTGAATTGTTCTGATAATAAGGGTTCAGATGCTCTGAATCTTGTTGCAGAAGAGCTTGAAAAATATCATTTCCACTAGCAGATTAGAAGGATTTTTTAGCCCTTTTAACTGATGATAAATTGCATATTAGTGTAGAGGTTATTCAATTTTCTCTACTTGGCAGATTTGTCTATTCGTAGTGATAGAATGGTTTGGTTAGGCGTCGTTCTGAATGAAGGAGCCCAGAAAGTTAGCGTTAAGAAGGAGTTCTAGGATCTCTTTCTGGATTTTTTTCAGGTTACATTCTCATGTATTAGGCTACCTAAGGATGATGGTCTGGCGGTTGCTAAAATAAGATCTTCTGCAGGTCTCAAAGGAACATCTTTGATGAAACCATGAAGGTTTCTGAATGAGTTATTTTAAGCCTTTGTAATCTCTTTATTGTAGCTTTGTTAAGAGATTTGTTTGTTATGAAATAAGACGTTCTTGTTTGACTTTCGGTCGCTCCAAAAGCGGATTTGCAATCATCACCCCTTTTACAAGTTGTTATTTATCTTATCACGGGAATCACTCACCGCTTTTTGTAACTATGACTGGTTTTATCATACATAAATTTTCTTTTGTGAGAGGTCTTAAGTGACAAAAAACGACTCACTTGGGAAGTTCTAGAAAGAGAGACTATAACTTGGAGCATTTAGTTGGCGATGCCAACTTCCTGATATTAAATGCCAACTTCCTCTCGTTTAAGCATTTTACAACTTTGAACGTTTTTTTTGAGACTTCTCAAAATATCGTATTAATGTATAGATATCTTTCACACGTACACATTGAAGAAAAATCATTGGTGAAAATCTGGCCCAAACACCGGCTGAAATGTGCAAAAAATATTCATTGAAACAGTTATGTTGTGACCGTCATTTAAATTATGTTGTAAGCTAATAAAACTTGATTGAAACGTCAAAATGGTTAACATTGTATAACTAGACATTTGAAACGGTAGTTAACAGGTTAATATTTTAATTTTTCCAAATTTTATGTTATGCATATATCTTAATCTTTAATCTTATATCTTCATCTACTTATCTCTAATCACAATCAACCTATGCTAATCTTAAAAAAAAAAAAACAAAAATACGTTAACCACGCTTTCTTTTTAACCAAATTGCTTAGTTAGCATTTGTTTTTATTATAATTTTTTTTTGTTTTTCTTTTAATTTTAAGCAATTAAATAATTTTGCTGTCTGTTTTGATTGATTTAAATTAGATGTCTACCCATCTGTCCACCAGAGAGGAAACCCTCAAACCCCTGCGGTTTTAATGATTTTTTTTTTTGTTGTTATGTGTGTTGTTGTTTTTTTCATTAACTGACTTTCTGCAGCCGTAGCACAAATTAATCTCTCAATCAAAAGAATGTCTGTCTGATCTGTCTGTTTATTTGAAAAATATGGTTAAACAATCAAAAACATTTTTATGCATTGAAATAAAAACAAACGAATTTCAACAATGTAAAAATTTGACTAAAGCTTTTTGTTGTAGCTTTTGTTTTTTTTTTATTTTTTTTATTGTTACATTTAATGTGTTCATTAATCATTTGGCAGCCAATCAAAACCACGTTAATTTCGTTTGAAAAATTAATGTGCCATAGATGGGCGAAAGGACGGTTGTTCGGTGGAACGGATGGAGAGCCATTGATTACATTAGCTTCCGGTCACTAACCCGTCGTTGTCGTCTCTATCTGCTGTTGGAGCAGCAAGCCACTCATTTGGGTGATTAAAAACAAATTGTTTTCTTCGCTTATTGTTTGTTTCTCTTCATCAATTTTATTGGCCTTTCACTTAATTTGCTTTTCTTCTTTCTTTCAAGTTGTTGTTTTTTTGTTTTTTTCGTTTATCTTTTAGCTTTCAACGAAAACTCTGCATGAGCAAGCATTAGTGATTAGTTTGTTTTTGTTTAACTACTGCGTTTGATTTTTTTTCAAATTAATTTAAAAAATTAAAATTTATTTATAAAATAAAAATTAATTTTTTTTTACATTTGTTAATATATTAATTAATTAAAGAAATAGTTATTGAGCATATATTACAAAGTAACAGTCAGTTTTATAATTTTAATTAGAAAAATAAAAACAGCAATAAAATCGTGCGATTCGAAAAAAAAAACAATCAAATATCTTAAATTTCAAATTTAATTTATTTCAAAATAAAATGTAATTCACCGAATGTGTTAGTTTTTCAAAGCACGCAGCAATATTTTTGACAGCAATAATAAGACCGACAAAAACACAAATAAATATAAAAAAATCGTGTGATTTTTATGCAAATAAACGTGACAAACACAACAATTTGAATGACATAAAATAAAAAAAATTAAAAAAAAAAACATTCTAATGTTGAACGATTTTTGAATAAATTATTATGACAAAAAAAAAAAAAGCCGCAGTTCGATTAGCAGAAAAAAAGAAACAAACACACAATAAAAATTCAATGACAACAATTTTTTTTTATTTCTAGCATATTTTATTGTTTTTGCTTATTTCTATTTACAAAAAAAAAAAAAAAAATATTCGCCGAAGGCGGAATTTCAAGTATTTTTTGTTGTTATATATTTAAACAATTGTATAAATTAATAATAATATATTTGAGTTTTTTTTTTATTTTATTTTATTTCATTCTTATAGTTCGTAATATAAATGAAGTCTGTACGTGTTGCTTTGTTTTAATTTTTTTTTTTTTTTTTTTGCTTCACGAAATCTTGGCATATTTTAACGGAGCGTGGGATTTTTTTTATTCGATGCGCGCTTATTTGAAATAATTATGCATTCAATGGGTTTGATAATTAAGTGACCGACGTATACTAGTTGGTACATATTTAACCTATTTTAGCACCAGCCAGCTGAAGAAATATGTATTCCGGTCACCAGTTCGAAATAGTGTGCAACACATATATCTGTTTAAGGAGAGACAAGTTTGGTTAGAACCACGACATAATGGATTTAGCCCCATATACAAAAACCAAAAACTTTTTCTTACCAAATTAAGAAAAATTGGTACCGTTGCAATAATTAAATGCCCACCAACATAATTAAGTTGCCACCGCCTACCTAGAGCTTAAAAAATTTACTGATTTTATAATAATCTATAATAAAATCTATATTAGTCTAGAGCTTATCTAATTTAACACGTTCACTGCCGTGTAACCCGCCGGCGGTCACTACTTTTACTCCCTGAGAGACCGTGTGCACCACTGGCAGTCACTAGCTATACATTTTTACATGAATGTCTACCGTGGCTTTTATTAAAAAACAATTTTTTTTTCATCGGCACCTAGACGAAGGCCTTATAATTATCACAAATAAAAAAAAACACATTTTACCCAATTTTGTCCAAATCTTTTTGTTCTTTTTTAGCTTCGAACCAAGGATTTCAGGTGTCAAACCTATTTAGTCAAGTGTGTCTTGGTTCGGTAATGTGGTAATAGATAAGTAGGAGACAGGTCCTAAGCCAAGGGGGTTTTTGGTCTCCGCGTACACGCCCCATGAAGAGCCGAACCACCAATCGCAAATAATCCGCGAGTTAGCAAACCACGCTGACACGAGCAGGACATTCCTGGTAATTGGTTGCACATTTAACGCTCATCACTCACTATAGGGCAGCGCCGACATCAATAAACGAAGTGAGTCTATTTTCGAATTGATACTTTGCACAGTTCTTATTCTATATAATAGGGTCAATAGGCCAACTTTTCAGAATAGAATTAGGCAAGAGATAATCGACCTAACTCTAGCGAGCAATATGGAACAAGTCATAGTTGATAGTTGAGAGGTGTCACAAAAGGAGTCGTTTTCCGGCCACTTTAAGATTCTCATTACCATTAATTTAAAAACCCAGCGAAAATTAACGGGAAAGTTATTCAGTCTGGATCAACAACAATGTTGCAAATTGAAACTCAGAATATTTCTTCCAAAAATGCAGTCGAGTTTTATACGGAAAACATAAACAATGGTTTTAAGAAATTCTGCCCCAAGTCTCAATGTCGCAAGCCTACAGTGCAAGGACCAGCGGAGATCAGAAAACATCACCGGAAAGCAATTCTTAGCAAGCTACAGCAGGACTGGATAAACTATAGATTCATTTTAAATACTAGATTCCATTCCTACACTAGAGAAGTAAGAATAGCAAAGCGAACATCGAGGACACATGTGAAGCTACCAGGCTTTATAAAATGCTATCCAAAGACCCGTCGTCTCTGAGACTTGCCATTGTCTGCAGAAAGGTGGTAACCGATAAGAAAAAAACTTTTTTCAGTGAAAAAAACTTTCGCCACAATTGGGGATCGCTCTCGGACTCCGAGCACGAGTCACCACATCATACCCAGGGTATGATCCCAGCATCCCAGCATCATACCCTGGCTAAAGGAAATCTTCATCGGTTGCCTTAGTACAGGTTATGTTCTGAAAATCTGTAGAGAAGTGGGAGCAGTTTTAATTCCCAAGACAGGGAAACCGATACACTCTGTATCAAAAAATACAGTTTTATTATTCTCTAAACGTTCCTGATGAAAACGGTGGAGAGAATAATAGATCTTCACATAAGAGATTTTCTGAACGATACTGTATAAAACGTCTACCTCAAAGGTCAGCAAAGATCAGTAGAGACGTACTGCACGAAGTGGTTTCGGACATAGATAAAACCCTTCATTACAAAGAATACAAATTAACAATCTAAATATGGAATCAATAAGAAATGCCTAGAGTAACTTCGGATAATGTGATATAGGTATTTTTAAATTACTTGTAACTTTTATTACTAAGTTTATAATTATAACACAGGATATTTTTTATGCATTTTGCAGTATTTACAACTTTGGAGCTCTATAGCGTAACACAATTTGGAGCATTTTCAACAGAATAAAACAATGTCATGTAGCTCCTCTAAATGAAATTGGCGGGTAAAGTGATATACCACGTTCGGATAATGTGATATACCAATATCACATTACCCGAATAGTTTTCAATGGCAGTATTTATTGTTTTTTCAACCAGAATTTTAAAAAACAATGTTATATGTTATACAATTTAATTTTTTCAGTGGAATTTACATAAAAGAAATCAAAAATACAAACAAAGTCAACTTAATACAAATACGCATGTAAAAACTTAACAAAAAATAACGCAAAGTATAAAATGAATAGAATGAACAGATATGGTATAAATATATGGTATATCACATTACCCTACTTTGACCATGTCACAATAACCGAATTCAGTTTTCGAAATAATAAGGTTATTTTTGCAAAAATACACTTTAGAAAATAAAAATCTCAACTCATTTGTGGTTAATTTTATTCCAACAACAAGAAATTTATCTATTTCAGCTTACAATTCTGCTTTATTTATTGTAATTCACTCGCAAAGCGCACGCAACAAAAAATATGGATGCAATGAGCAATGAGAGCAAAAACAGCGAATGAGAGCGCGCATTAAACAGCAGCACGTCTCTCTTTCTGTTGAGGTTATGATAACATGATTATTCTTGTCAAAAATTGTGTGTTTAACAAAAGATGTAGGTATATCACATTCCCCGACTATATCACAATGCCCGAAATTACTTTAAGTGGGAAAAGAAATAAAAAGTACAATCACCCATTGCATTTACTAAATGCTGAAATAGGGTTAAGTGTGGTAAGGAAGTTGGCCACAAGAGGCACTCCGCAGCGAGGAATCATATCCCCACTTCTTTTGCTAATTATGGTTGACAACATCCTTTCCAAACTTAATGCTGGTGGAACAAAAGTGCTAGCGTATACCGACGATGTTGCCATCCTAATATGAGGGAAATTCTTGCAAACAATTAGTAAACTGAGTCGGGGGCACTAAAAAAGCTGTTAATATGGTCAGAAAAGAACGGCCTGTGTGTGAATTCAATCAAGACTGAACTCATTCTGTTCCCGTTCACAAGAACAAGAAAAGTAGACAGCTTCATTCTGC
Source organism: Tetanocera ferruginea (assembly GCA_958299015.1). Classification (NCBI taxonomy): domain Eukaryota; kingdom Metazoa; phylum Arthropoda; class Insecta; order Diptera; family Sciomyzidae; genus Tetanocera; species Tetanocera ferruginea. The sequence goes on from OY282644.1 coordinate 31,139,370, forward strand.
CGAAACTTAATTCCACTGTAGCTAAATATCTTGGAACTATCTTCGATAACAAATTCAGTTGGAACACAACATAGAGGAAAGAAGGAAAAAACACTATGCACCCTTTATGCATGCAATGCTAGAACCTTCGGTAAGAAATGGGACCTGCAACCGCACATCACCCACTGAATGTATACAGCGATCGTCAGAACTATTCTCACCTTTGGCTCTCTGGTGTGATCTTGACCTCGAAGCCAGAGATAATACAAACGCGACTTTCAGAAGTGACTGCATTGTATCTAAAATGCTCTGGCCAGAACTGGACGAAAAAAGAACTAAGAGCCTTCTGCTCTTGTGGAAACGTGATATCCGGATACTGATGGGGGTCCTAACAGGTTACTGCACCATCGTTGATATGGAAAATAGGATTAGCATTACAGCACCAGACTTTTGTCGAAGCTGTAGTGATCGGGAAGAAACAGAAACAATCACCCACCTTCTGTGTGAATGACCAAATCTACAGAATCGTCGACTGACATATAGTGAACAGATTTTTCACTAAAAGCACAGGATGGTTTCGGGGCACCACAAAATAAATGGGTTAAAAATAACAAAATAAGCGATTCGCAATGGACCAATAGGCCCCCACGGAAGCACCTTATAGGTGCACGGCCCTTCTAACGAAACCTTGCCTAACCTAACCTTACTAACCTATTTCTAACCTAGGTTAATAATTTGTGAGAAATTTGTTAGATCGGATTTTGTTCTATTAGTTCGTTTACACTTTTTTCAAATAATTCCAAGAAGCGTAACGATGAACACAGCGCGAAATCGTTCCGTGGAGGGAACTTCAATGAGCAAAGCAATATTCAAGATCGAGTTTTTTGAGGATACTGAACACTCCTTATGTGGGTGTGTATGTAAGGTCTAGACTTTGACCCTTCACCAAACATTTGGAAGACGATTCGAAAAATTAATGATTTCGCAATGTTTTATCTATTCGCCCAAGGGTTATTTAGAAGATGGATTGCGTTTCAATCGTCGAAGCGTTGAACGCGCGATTCTAGAAAAATTTCAAAATCTTCCTTCGCTCATTGCAATGATCGTTGAAAGATGAATCGCTTTTCGATCGCCCAAGCGATGAATGCGCGATTGATGAAAAATTTTTAAAATCTTCCTTCGCCCAAGGGATGAATGCGCAATTCCAAAAATTTTCAATGTCTTCCTTAGCTCATTCCGGCGATCGTTGGAAGATGGCTCTTTAAAATCTATTATTGGAATGTGAATCATGCATTGAAAATCGTTTAAATAATTCAAAAAGTTTACACTTTTAAGAAAAATTATTGAATTGGGATAGAACAACGTCTGTCAAGTTCGCTAGTAACGTTCAACAGCGATGCCTCGCAACAAATCGAGTTATTTGCCACCTTTGTCGGCGAATCGCTAAAGACTCCTTCTGTCGATTCGTGTGCGAATCTTTCTAGCGAACGCTAAAGGCTCCTCTCGGCGATTCATTGGCGAATCGCATAAGACTCCTCTCGACGATGCGTTTGCAAATCTTTCCGGCGAATCGCTTTTTTTTTGCTTCAGCTGCTTGCATTCAGAAATTTTCCGGCGACTGAAAATGTTTGCAGGGAACATTTGGAAGACGATTGGAAAATTAATTGATTTGGCGATGCACTAGCGATTCACCAAATGGTTCTTTGGAAAATGAATATATTTTCAATCGCCGAATCTATGAATGCGCGATTCGCGAAAAATTTAAAAATCTTCCTTGGATTGTTAGAAGAACATAGAACTTCCATTCCGGCGATCGTTAGAAGATAGATCGATTTTCGATCGCCAAAGGGATGCATGCACGATTAAAACAAATTTTAAAAATCTTCCTTCGCTCACTCCGTTAATAGTTGGAATATGCCAAAAATGGTAAAATGCCAATTTTTTACCAAATGATGGTATTTGGCCTTAATCTGACGTGCCGTTCCACTGGTATCATTTTATGGGCGTAATCAGAGGAACATGGCATTTCTTTTTAGAAACTTTTGTGCATGCAAAGCAAATTTTCAATGCAGAATAGTAATAGAAGTAAGCACAAAACATTGAAATTTTTAATCCACTTGCTACTAGAAAATTGGCAAGGGCATTGGACAAAAGAATGCACCGCCACCCATATAAACCAAATTTTTGATATGAAATTGGTTTGGAAGAATAAGTCACAGAAAATTGAATCTTAGAATGGAGTTACTAGTTGTCCGTACTATGACTCTAGTAAGGAGTAAACAGGAGTTTACTATGTCTTTTTACTGGGAAGAAACTGGAACTAGCATTGGACAATGAGCGTGGCGTCAAAATAAGGGTTAAATAAAAGTTTTGAATATACTTATTATTTTTCAAAATATTTACCGGGTGTAGCAACGTGGGCCGGGTATTGTTAGTACCTTATAAAGCATGATTATGAGATAAATCAAAAACCTTTTATCACTGAATCATATTTAATTACTGTACGAAGAGATAAAAATGGGCTAAAATCAAGCTCAAAGCGTTCGTAAATGAAATCAGCTCAATAGAGCTCAAAACATGCTATTCACGTTCGCAATTTATGCCATAAATTGAGCTTGAATATTTTTTTGATAAACACGTCAATATGTGCTAAATAAGTGTAATCTTGGGTTTGTTTGTAAAACAATTAATTTTGTTGTTGTTGTTTTTGCACATTAAAAAAAGAGGAACCGAACGACGTTATTCTCAGTTGGTTTTTGTTCCTGTTAATATAAGAGTGTATAAAAGTGCAGAAAATAAATTAAAAAAAAATTATATTTCCTGCCCGAAATGGATCAACTATATCTAATTTGGACAATGAAAATATAATTTTTATTCAGCTTGTTGTCATCGCTACAAAATGTCATTAATATTTTTTTATTTGAATATATTGTTGACATTTCAAATATTTTGATAAACAATTAAAAAAATTCATAGATTGGAGATATTATTTTTTTTAATAACAATCCACAAATGGCATTTATTGGACACAAATGAGAATGTTTTTTAATAAACAACACCAAAATGACATAAATTGGGCACAAGTGAGCATATTATTTTTTGGAAAACAATCCAAAAATTTCTTATATTGGATGCATGTGGGCATATTCATTTTTTGATAAATGATCCAAAATTCACATACAGTATGCACGAATGGGCGTGTTAATTTTTTGATAAACAATAACATTAGGACTTGATATCAAGAACATTATGGCTTAGGTCAGAATCACTTCCAAAATTAATTGTTTTGGGATTGTTTTCGGCTCAAATTTCTCACCGTGTGCTCTCGCCCCCCTTAATTTTATGGTTCTTAAATACTCCGACAGAAACTAAATGATATCGTGCTTACACTTTTGTTCAGCAAATTTCAAATTTTGTTTCCTTTTAACTATTGCTGCTGATTTGAATTATTTATCAAACATTTGTCGCTACCTCAGAGTTGATCAGAGTTAACAGTACAAAAGCAAATAACTGTTAAGATGAATAATAATTTAGAATATTTATTGCTGAACTATTCGGAAACATATACATATTATCAAGGTTGAATTTTTTAAATTTCAAATTAATTAACATTTAGCCGCTCGTCATCACTAGTTCAATTTGAATAAATAATTTAACTTAAAAAAAAAACTTTTTCTTATTTCTAACTGGTACAAAACTTAATTCTTATGCTTGTATCTAAGCAAATGCTAATCTTAGCTAATCTATTGAAATAGAAAAATAAATATTTTCCCACGCCAACTTATATCCGTTTGAAGTTGTTGATGTTTGCTTAGCCGAGCCGAGAGTGTCGTTAACGGCTTGCTTAACTTAGTAGTGGTTATTGTTGTTGTTCTTGTTGTTGTTGGTGCTTGCGTTAAACCTACGTTTTGTTGTTATTTGCTAAGACTAATAAATCGATTTTGAAATTGACGGGGTTTTTTACGGGGTTATATAAAAAAAATTTCAAATGAGATAATTATTGCGGGGAAAATTAGTTGTTAACATTTAAAGAGTGGCGAAATAAACTCAATCAATGTTGTCTTAATTGCAATAATTGATTATAAAGAATTGTTGAGAATTCTTTTCTTGAGATTTCTTAATATAAGAATATTGCAGACAACATATATAAAAAAAAAATCAAAATTATTTATGTTGATTTTCAACAAATTGTTAACATTTTTTTAAGACAAATTTTTTAATTTAGGCGGCAGAATAAATTTTTAATGTTGCTTAAATTTGCAAAATTTTAAGGAATTTGCATAATCCGACAAAGCTTTAATAATCCAAAAAAATGTTAGAAAACATATAAATCAATTTATATGTGAATTTAAAATTTAAAAATTAATATAAAGCAAATTTGCTACACATAAAAAAAAAAAAAATGTATAAAAAATGTCTCATTAAATTTAAATATTTATCTGTGCAGGACACTATATAAATTTTATAAAAATATGTTAACGGTTTGTTTTTATTTGTTGCCATGTGTTTTTTTTTAATTTATTTCAGTGTTTTTCAAACAAATTGACAAAAGAAATCAAAATTAAGTATTTAAGAAAATATAATGAAAATTTGTCAAGCAGAGAAAGTAAACGTTGTGTGTTGTTTTTCTTTTTTACATTCGTTTAATATTTGCGTTATAAATTATTTAATTTTTTGTAGTTATTGTATTAAAAAAAAAAACAAAATATTTAACGAATTTTAAATTAAATAAAAACAAAAAAGAAAAAAATAGAGTGTGCCTGAAAATTATTGTCAAGCATAAAAAAGAAAGCAACAAGAAGCAGTCGTGGCCGAGCGGTTAAGGCGTCTGACTAGAAATCAGATTCCCTCTGGGAGCGTAGGTTCGAATCCTACCGACTGCGTAGCAGGCAATATTTTTATTTATGTTTCTTTTTTACTTTTTATTTTTTAGTTTTCTTCATTATTTTTAATTTTTATTGCATTTCATTTCATTACGAATTGTAGTTTTGTTTTTAGCTACTCATTCATATGCACAGCCGCACCCTCCTGCATTTTAAAATAACGTGTCTCCGTGTCTGCTTCTGCGTCTGCGCGCATGTAAATTGCAAAAATGTCAAACATCTTTTTTTCCTACATGTGACGAGCTCAAAGTTTTATGCAAGTTTTTGTTGGCCCTAACTGCTGGAACTCCCACGGAAATGGCCAGCGTTCATTGCGCCGGCTGTCAGCCAGTCTATCCATGTTTGGTGTGAGGGTGTGCTTTGGAAAATAAATATTTCTGTGGTTTTGTAATGAATTAAAGCTTCGCACAGAAATACTTATGTGATGATTTTGCGTTTCTATAATGGGTGAGGTAAGCCTGAGTTTGTTGTTGTCTGTCCATGTCTGGTGTGGAATTTTTATTGACTTAAATATCAGGCTATTTTCGATTGATAATCAATTGTAGGGAAAAGTTCACTTGCTATTCATGACTTGCTGGTGAATTTGATACCTAGGGATTTTTTTTTTTGTTTTCTTGTATAATATTTTGTCGTGACTTGAGTTAAGCTCCTAGCTCATGTCATTTTATGTGCAATATACTTCAAAACCTTATTTAAATTTTGAAAGATATTTAAGTATTTTTAGTTTGACGTGTTAAAAAAAATAAGAAATACACAAAAAATTAGAATACAAACGCGGGTTTGTTTAAAATTTTGTTGTGTCACCAAGTTTTCTTGAATCTATGGTGCAAGCAAACCATTTGTTATGGTTGTTGTACGTGCTTAGCAATTGTTGTACGTGCTGCAACAAAAAATCTATTAATACATATTTTCGTTGAATTTAAAGGTATGGAGAATTATTGCCACGCTCATTATTGCCATCAGCCAATGTGCATTATTGCCAGTCTTAAATTTAAAAAAATTTCCAAATGCGAATTATTGCCACAAAAAAGTGCATGAGTGCAACCAAATCAGCAGTGGCAATAATTCACAAGATTCAAATATAAAGTGTATATTTAGCACAAAAGGTGGCAATAATTCACATAAATGCATGAATTATTGCCACTTAAAACAGGAGAAATTGATGAGAACTTAGGGGTACCTTCCTTTTACCTATATTAAATTTTTATACGACTTTGTTTGAGAGGTAAAAGTAGCTCGATCCCTTTTTTTTTTTTTTTTTTGTACGATTTCGGTGCGCTTAACGAATAAATAACTTTCGAAATAACCTCATCGAAATCAATATTACTTGCAAGCTCGTTTTCAATGGATAAAATAGCAAGATTGGAAACTCTTGCCTCTCCCTTGGAAGACCTTGAACAAGTTTTAATTAATTTTAGCTTTGAAAACGTTTTCACAATGTTTTCTCCTCATTGTTTCGACTTGCAAGCAGAATTTTAAATTTTAAAACAGCTATTAAAAAAATGAGACACACATTTTGTAACGTTAAGTATTTTTTTCACTTTTTCTGATTGTTTGAGAAATAAAAAAAATATCGAAATAGTGTCACCCCTTAAATGGTGGTTCCCGGGGCGGACAAAAAAACTCTATATATATATATAAAAACTAAAATATATTTTTATATATTTCTCTTTTTCTTGGAAGATTTTTATAATTTTTAGGAAATTGTTACTAAATCACATTTAGAGAAAATCATTCTCTGGAGCAAAGTGTATTCCATTCTTCTCTAAATATGATGCCTTTTTTATCATATTCCGAGAAATTTCTTTCTGAGTGTACGCAGGATTATAAGCGCAAATATCGGAACGGTTTTCACGCTAAGATCAGTACCACACAAGGGGGAGGTTTCTCGCCTTTCTGGAACCTACCCAACAAAATTTTTGATGCAAACTTGACAAGAATTCTTAAAAACACTGCTTCCAGAAGACATTCTAAAAATCCAATTGTGCCTCTCCTCATTCTTATCGAAAAATCCTTTCAGGAGGCATCTAAAAGGCTATTTGAATAACTTTCGAGAATGCTTCCATGGCATGGCTTGTGCACGGCGATAGTTAAATATGTTCTTAGAAGCATTATATCTTCTGAATCATGGAATGCCTTCTAAATGTTTTCCTAGAAATCATTTCAATCACTAAAATTATTTCATTGCAGTCCTCAAGGAAATCTTGCATTGAAAAATTCTAGAAGCACTTCTAGAGAAGGCTAAGGAAAGCATTCCTACCAATGATATGCATATGTTAAAAGAATGCCTTCTGGTTAAGAAAATAAAAGGGATGGAACTCACGACTTTCACTTCCACTTTACCTTCTTTTGGAAGCACTCTTTTTGCTGGGTAGCGGTGAGTGAACTACTGGAATTCTAGCTGTGGATTCAGCGTTTACCCAGATAAAACTGAGTTAGTGATCTTTACTAGACAACTCAATTTATCCACAATCAATCCTACAAAACTGGGAAATACAAGACTTAATTTCTCGGATCAAGCAACATACTTGGATCTCATCTTAGATGAAAACCCAACCTCTTCGAGAGAACTAAAAAAGCCAAAATAGTCCTATATGCATACAAAAAAGCAGTTGGCAACAAATGGGGACTACAACCAAGTGCTACACACTGACTCTATACAGCTGTTATCAGGCCAATATTGCTATATGGTGCTTAAGTCTAGTGGCCTGCACTGAAAAAACAAACACACCTAAATATGCTTCGCAAAGTTCAAAGATCAGCTGAGCTGTGCATTAGCGGAGCACTGAGAAATACTCCTACAGACGCAATCGACACTTTGATCCACCTTGCAGCACTTATCACCACACATATCCTAAAAAAACGGATGGCTGAAAGTATATAGAGAGGAGGCACAATAGGACACTTTTTTGCATTAGCAAACTTTTTCCTACATTACCCCAGATCGGAAACTACTTCACACAAAAGCTTTTCTTCTACAAAAAGTTTGATGTATCCATTCCCTTCAGAAATTAATGGGAGTTTGGAAACCCTCCACCAAACAATTCCATTGAAATCTACACTGATTTATCAAATTTGGATGACTTAATTGGGGAGGAGTCTACTCTGAATAACTAAACATCAACCTTGCCTTTAGGCTCCGTCACCTCTGAAGTGTCTTGAAGCCGTCACTTGGCTTCAGATGAATAATATATCAGCTAGAATCTGTTAAAATAACAATTTAAACAATCCTAAGCTGCCGCACATCTCTAAATGAGATGACAGAGCAGCTCAAAATCTTTCTATGCTAGATCCGGACATAGAGACTTTCCAGAAAACTGCAAATCAGATGAATTCGCTCGAACTGGTACTACCAGGAAGAAAGAAAAGGGAGAAAAAGAAATAATTGGTATACCTCTTACCACATGTAAATTACTCACAAATGAGCTATCCCTTAAAGGATCCAACATAAGGTGGTCTACGGGAAGCACACGGCACGTTAGGTTTGGCTAACTCTGAACCTAAAACGCTCAAAAGAGCGGATTAAAAAAAGGTATCAAATAAATACTTTTATGAGTGTCCTATCAGGGCACTGTTTAATTGGTTACCACGCCTGACGATTAAACATCCTCCATAACGATTTGCAAAGAAATTGTAGAGGTGAGGAGGAGGAAGAATCTACAGCACATCTTCTCTGCACATGTCCATCGCTGTAGGAGGATTTTCCTCTCGCTAGGTCTAAAGTGCTTTCACCTGCGCTGCCCAAAGTTTAAGTTTGTGGTGCATATAGTAGGGCGGGCATGATTATTGGCATATAGAGCGTGGGTTTTGTTCGTCGAGAGGTCTCTACTTCTTAATTGCCTACTGAGCTCAAAGTAGCACCTGTTGGCAAGAGTTATCCTTCGATTGCTCTCAATATTGATATCATTGGAGGAGTTAATGTTGGATCCCACGTAAACAGAGTTTTTAACAACCTCAAAGGAGGTGCTGTCAACAGTGGAGTCGTTTTCATGACGCTTCGACTTGTTGACACAAGATATTTCGTTTCATCTGCGTTTACTTCAAGACCTATTCGACTTGAATCTTTTTCTATCCTGAATAGAATTTTATGCCACTGCAACTCAGATCTTCTCCATTGCTAGATTAAACTTTGCTTGATATTGAACGGAAGGGAGAGGTTCTTCCCGATTTTCACTGCACTGTTGGTGTTGCTCAGTTAGCGTAAATATCTGGTCAATGGTGGACTTTTCAGTTCTGTAGGTCTGTTTCACACTTGTCCAATCAGTAGGTTTACGATGGGCTTCAGTCTTGCACATATTACGCTCGACAGGACCTTGTATGCGATATTAAGAAGATTTATGCTACGGTAATTGGCACAAATTGTGGGATCGCTTTTCTTGTGGATTGGGCATACTGAGGTTCCAATCATCTGGAATGCAATCTTCCGACCATATACTGCATAGAAGCTTATAAATTCGTTCCGTTCTTAAAAAGTTCTGCTAGTAAGCCATTCGCTTCTGTGACTTTTTTGTTTTTAAGACAAGCTAAAGCTGATAAGACCACGTTATACTCGGGCAGCTGAACTTCAACGCTGTCATCCAATATTGGGGTTTCCGGGATATCATTTCCACTGTCGGGATTGTTGTCAACGTCGCCACTAAGAAGACTAGAGAAGTGCTTCCTCCATAGCATCAGTGTACTCTGGATATCTGTCACTAGATTCCCATTTTCATCCTTGCAGGAAGAGGCTCCGGCCTTAAAACCTTTTTTCAAAAAATGCACCATGCACCTAAAGGTTTTCGCGCTCACGCATTTCAGTCTCTTGCTTTTTTCGCCTGAAAAAAGCGTCTCTCTTCCCTACTCTTCTCTCGGTATCGCGTATCCTTAACAGCATGTGCTACAGCCGACTGCAGGGTAGCTTTGTAGGCGGCGTCGCGACACTTCTGGTCGTGCGACTGGTTTCGGCGAGGGCGGTGATATCCTATCATCTCATCTCATGACATATCAAGGCGATATGTCGCAAAATTCTAATCTCGAAAATATTGAATTCAAACATTCGCAAAACTATATTTCTGCTATAAAAGTTATGTGTTTTTAATAACAAGAAGAAAGTTTAAGAATAAAATTAATTTTTCGAACAAGCTCAAAGCGTTCGTAGATAAAATAAGCTTAATAGAGCTCAAAATGTAAGCAGATTATGCCAGAAATTGAGCTTGAAAATTTTTTTGATTAACACGACAATTTGTGCTTCATAAGTGTCATCTTGGGCTTGATCATAAAAATTAATTTTTGTTGTTGTTGTTTATGCGCATAAAAAAAGGGTAAACGGACGACATAATTCTCAGTTGGTTTTTTTTGCTGTTAGTATAAAAGTGCAGAACATACATAAGAATTATTACATTTTCCTGTCCGAATTGGATCAAATATCTTCTGATCATCGTTTTTTTCGGTTCCTTTGATGCCTGAGCCCCTTTTGTCATCTTTTGCCTTGTATTATTAAAATTCATAAAATTTCAGATCCCAAAATTTCTTAGATTAGACATATGAGAACATGTTGACTTTTTTTATTCACAATCCATAAATGGCATGCATTGGACACAAATGAGCATGTATATGTATCAATACCAAAATGTCATAAATTGGGCCCAAGTGAGCATATTAGTTTTTTGACGAACAATCCAAAAATCACATACATTATGTACAAATGAGCGTGTTAATATTTTTGTTAAACGATTGCATTATGGCTTGACATCAAGAATATTATGGCTAAGCTCAGAATCACTCCCAAAATATATTGATTTGGGATTGTTTTCAGCTCATATTTCTCTCCGTGTTTAGACCTCTAGACCTCGTTAGTTAGGTAAGATTTGGGATTATTTGATAGTTTGTTGTTCTTTTATACCAAACACATAATTTAAACCACACACCTATCTTTATAATAAAAGAAGTTCTTATAAATAGACGAACAACTTGAAATTCTATTCTGTTAAATTTTATTGTTTTTTTTTTGCCTATAGGAAAAACGCAATATTATAGGTTTTTTGTAAATATAATATAAAGTTGTTGTAAAATTAACATTTAAAAAAACGAATCATGAACAAACTTTTGTTTTTAGTAATGCAGCTCGAAAACTTTAACGTAGACATTTTTCTCTCGTAACACCCGTCGCAATTTGTGTAACACCCATCACATATTAATATTTTTAATTTTTTTTAAATGCAGGAATAACTGTGAAGCACTACTTTATTTACAATAATTAATTTTTGTTTTTATAATTGTAGTTCGAAAATTTCTCGGAATATGATAAAAAAGGCATCATTTTTAAAGAAAAATGGTATAGACTTTGCTCCAGAGAATGCTTTTCTCTAAGTGCGAACCTTAAAAATTCTCTAAAAATGATAAAAAGCTTTGATGAAAAAGAGAAATATATAAAAATATGTCGATTTTAGAGAAAAATACTTTTTATTTTTGAGAAAAGATTTGTTTTTATTGAAGAAAATATTTATCATAGTGAAATTTTTATTAAAATATAGGAACAATTTTTAATTTTCAATAAATTTTTGCCTATAATTGAGAATTTTTTGTGCGAGAAAAATACTTATAATTATTAGAGACATTGAAATATTTCCATTTCCTAGAAGTGAAGAAATATTTCTTCGAAAATGTGAAAGAGAAAATTGCTATTATCGAAAATAGATAAATTTTTATGGGATAAAGATATGTGGTTTTTCTGAGTGTAGTCAGATTCTTCAATGAGTAATCGTAGTAACACCCGTCACATGTACTTTTATATAAATTACACAAGCATTGACCATGAAAGTTTTTAAAAGTTTTTCCCCACATATGGATAGACAACCATAAAAGTCATTCATAATGACTACAAAAACTTTAAATGCATGCTTACATATTGATATTTAAAAATGTGCAACTGTAACACCCGTCACCGTGGTATGTTCCAAATAAAACAGTCGAAATAGTCAGTACTTTTGCTTAAACTAAAATCTAATAAGCCTTTATTTCACCAACGGAGTCTGGCGTTGGCCTAATTTTTATTCATGGCTTAAAACAAAAAAAAAAACAAATTGGCCATTTCAGCCCTTGAAACGACTTTGACCGAGCTTCTTATGATCAATTGTGTTGTGTGTGTTATTAAATGTTTGCACACAATTGACCGAGAACTGGACCTACATGTTTTATGCCGACTCCGAACGGCTAAAGTTCATGTTCTCAAGAAGCTTTACATGGCATTATTTACTCTCTGAGGTTTGCCATAGTCTGCAGAGAGGCTTCTTCATGGCTTATTAGTTCTTAAAGTTGAAAACCAGAATTGTTATGACACTTAAAAATCCATTCACGTTCTTCTGGTCTCCCGTGAACATCTAATTTTAAATTTCACGTTTATTTGGTGTTCACTTTTCGTGAAAATCGTGAATAAACTAGAACTCTTATTTGAACACAAAGTTTAATTGTGTTTTTTTTTTCACAAAAAATGGTCACAAATAAAATTTATGGATTTTCGAGCTGTACATTTTCACTCCAGCTTGACGAAGGACTTTTTTGAAAAACAATGTTTTTAACATTTGTCTGAATTTTTGACCTTTTCCGAATTAATAGTCGAGATTCAAAAGACCTCAAAGACAGCCCCGAAAACAAACTAGCAAAGATTTAGTTAAAAATTTGCACTTCTACATAGAACTTTTCCAAATAAATAAAATTTGTTTTATTTTAAAAAAATGTTTAAAAACTTGCATCGATTGCTTACTCCATGACAGAATAATAAGGTAGGCTCATATTTTCACGGCTGCTCAAATGTCTAATTTTACACTAACAAAGCTGCGAGTGCTATAAACGTCAAACAATAAAGCCAACAACAACAACTAGAAAAACTTAAATTCGAACAGCTGACTTTGACATCTAGCTCACTTCGTCTCCAATATGCGCCTACCTTATTATTCTATCATGGCTTACTCTAAACCTTTAAGTAAAGAAGAACAATAGTTTTTCATGTTATTTCAAAGCATTTGAAAGAAATGTTTCAGCTGTTTTTCAATAAAAAAATTTTAAAAATAAATGCACAATCTTTTTATGGCCAAATGGCTTACAAACTTCTTGTAAGTAAACGTTGAATTTGTCAAAAGTTCTCAAACTAAAATATCGACAAAATAACTAAACGCTATTATATCAAGTATGAAATTCTTTTTGTTCTTACAAATGGCTGTCACAATTTCGTTTTTTTTTTTCATGCTCGCCCGCTTAATGATCATTTGACGGCGCTGAGTGGAAATGTCAAAAGATTTGCTAAAATATATTCTTTGCTCATTTGCCCCCGACCAAACTCTTAAGCCATTTACCGCTGTGCCACCATAGATGGCAGTTGATGTCAGTCCGCCCACTTTGACAATATTTCTTGCAAAAGACGACGAACTCTGACGGGAACCGAAAAAGAAGAAAAAAAAAAGAAGAAAAACTGTGGAATTTTTGTCGCTTTGTTTATTTAGAAATATTTGTTATTTTTATTTATTTACATATACGTTTTATTTTTAAAGCAAAAACGATTGCAACAAATTTCAAAATATTTTCGTAGGCATAAAAATATTTTTAAATTTTTATTTTTGTTTTGTTTGTTTAATTTTTGTAAAATATTGAAATTTTTCAAATATGCAGAATTGTTCCGTCACAAAAATAGTTGCCACAAATAATTAAAATGAAATATATTTAAAAAATTTCCCATAACAATCTATGAAATCTTTCAACTGTCGCGACGGACAGCGTGAAATTTTTGCGTTCTTGCGATCGTTTTTTTTTTTGTTTTTTTTTTCATATATATTTTGTTTGCAATTTTTATTGTTGTTGTGTCGTAGTGTGTAGTCTAGAAGTGTGTATGTGTTAGTGTGTGTTGCTTGGAATGCTCAGTTTAAATACTAATAAAATTTGCCGCCAATTAATTCGTGGGTACATATCAACAAGAAATTCGTACGGAATTTTAATTTAAAAGTTTTTAAGTGTTGACCGACATTTTAGTGTTTTTTGAGTTTAAATTCTTTCGATTTTATTGTTTGTATTTAGAAATAAAAATGCGTGCTTGATGAATGAAAAATAAAAAAAACACTTGTTTATTACTCAAGACAAATTTTATCTTTGCTTAAGACTGGTTCGAGTATTTGCTTAGCCGTTGAACTATTCGAATGTAAGCCACGAATATTTTATTTATCGGTTTGCATTTTTCGCTATAAACCTACATATTGCTTAAAATTTCTTCAATCGCACGAATTGTGCAAAAATGTTGATGACATTTTTTTTTTTTTTTGCTTTTTTTTCTTTACATTTTCTTAACGTTTTCGCTCTAACGTTGCGCTTTGAAACAAGAACAATTTTGTTGTTTATTATTAATGCATTCCGATGTGCACCCAAAGACAACAGCAACAACAACAACAAACAAACAAACAAACAAAAACAATCTCAATCGCGTAAAAATATTTCTGCATTGCAATAAATAAAGACATTAAAAAAAAAATAAATATAGACAGTACATATTTATTTCATTTATTGTCGAGTTATGCAAGTTGTATAAAATTGATTAAAATGAGTTAAACCATTTATGGCAAACTAAGCTATATACATTTTATTGTTGTTGCATTTTTTTGCAAATTCAACATTAAGTTTCGAGTTCCTTTTAACCTTTAACTTAAAGATTTGGTGCATTAAGCGGTCCAAGAATTAGCTTTGGTCATAAAAAAGTGTTTAAGATGTTGAGTCATTTGAGTATTTTTGTTTTTTTATCTCCGGTTGTTTTTATTACCACTCTTGGTGCTGTATAATAAATGTCACAAAATAGCATCAATGACCTCACATATAAATTTTAATTATTTAGAAGCCAATAACTATCTTGCTACTCAATATTTCGAAATACAAATTTTTTTATGGCTACTGTTTTGGCATATCAACTTTTATCTAAATCGACAAGAACTTTACCATAAAAAAGAATTTTTAACATATATTTTTGTCATATATGTACATACATATATACTTATATATTATTTGTGCATGTTAATGTGTCTGTATTGAGTTAACTTCTTAGCCAAACGGTTCAAATTCTAAAAAAATATTTTGCGATAGTGTACAGTGGGCACTCAATATTTTGGCCAAAAACAAAACTTGAAGAGAAATTTTGAAGTTCTGGTGTGTTCAAGATGTTGCCGGTCACCAAGTGACGGCACCACCACTCTTCAAAAGCATTACATTTTTGACGGGCGGCAACCTTAACGTAAACACACCATAAATGTCATGTAGATCTGTCAATGAATTATGAGGTTACAGTGTTCTAAATTAAACAACTTTTGGTATTGTTATGAAAATAGATAAAGAAGAAGTTCGTGTCTTGATTAAGCATTAATTTTTGTGTAACAAAAGTGCAAAAGAAAAAAAAGACAAGCTTAACATATATGGTAAATCTGCTCCGTCGTATTCATCCGTAAAATATTGAATTACAAAGTTCAAAAGAGGTCGAATGAGTGCAAAAGAGGAGCACCAAAAACAGTGACCACTTCAGAATGATTGGAAAAATCTACGATTTCGGATTGGACAATCCAAAAGTGTAACTGTGTGGAATATCTTCAGTTCGCTGTTTTCAATTTTACATAAACATTTGGGCATGAGAATGCTGTTTGCAAGATGAGTGCCGCGTTCTTTAACAATCAATCAAAAACATGAACGTGTTCGCACTTCCCAACAATGTTTGGGCATGTTTAAATAAAATCCTACTGATTTTTTGCGTAAACTAGTGCCTAGGGATCAGTGGCGTAGCGAGCATAACTGGCGCCCGGGGCAAAACAATTTTTTGGCGCCCCCAATGAAATAATGAAAAAAATTATGATATATTATATATATTTTTTAATATTTAGTACAAATTATTATAATACACTTATTAAATTACATTAATACAAATAACACTATGCGTGGAAATCAGAAAAAGGTTCTGTACACGACAGTTCATTATATTTTGTTTCAGATTTAGTGTCTCTTAACACGAAAATCGCAAAACAAGTTTTTATAGTTAAGCCTAGTAGGGTAAACTGGGGTACCCTTGACTTTGGTGCACATTTGACTATGACGTTTTCGGTATGAACGAACCGTTATTTTACAAAAATTTGTTTTATAAATTTTGCATCATTGTATTTCAGTAATCGTCACGAAGTTTGACGATTCTTGCATTACATGAAGAAAAGTAACAGAAAAGTTCTTATGTTTTGCGCGCGTAACTGTTATTTTCCGGCACTGATACGTAACGACTTCCTGACCGAGTTATAAAAGTTAATCAAAGTACCTTTTACAAAAGGTAAAAACTATTTATTTTTTTTTTAAATATAAGTGAATTTTAATAGAACTAAATATAAACTTAAAAAGTTTTAAAAAAAAGATGCCGAGAGCATTTGGGTACATTTGACATTTTTGATTGAGGTACATTTGACAAATATTAGTTGTACGAGTACAAAGATCGAGAAACATCGAGATGTTACCAATTCATTTAAAAGTTTTTTAATATATTTCTAAATTGGTTTTAATAAAAAAGGTGGTTTCAAACATTAGAATAGGTGTATCATTAGCCGAAGAAATAAAAGGACATGAAGAGAAAATAACGTTGGTTAAGGAATGAAGAATGAAAGTCTAAGGATATTAGTAATTCTGAGCTTTGATTATTTTGGGTTGTTCTGTAATGCTAGTCTTATTTTTTTCCAAGTATTCAGCCACTTCATTTTTAAATTATTTTTTATGTAGAGCATTAACATCAGTGGAACTCCCAAAAGCGTTAAAGACACTTGTGGTTATCGTTAACTGGCTATTAACTACCTAACCTGTTAACTCGTATCCATAACATCTTTGCTAGCAATGTTTATTCCTAACTTTGACAGTTCGTTAAAGATAACTGTTGCTTGCTCAACTACTCGCTAACTGAAATAATAAAGTTTATATTTTTTTATTTCAATTAAGTAAATTTTACTATATATAATTTTGACATCAATTGTATCGAACTGATCATGTTACATTCGATATTTTAACTATATTCTACTCTTACAAACACGAACTAAAGATGTATTGAATTTTTGTATGAATAAGGCTGGTCTATTTTGAAGGGTAAAGCATGACTTTCTCAAATTTTTCAATTTCTTCACAACAAAATATTTGTCGAATTTTCACGCAATAAAAAAATGAATGTTGCGAGTGAAATTTCACGCAAACGGATAGAGTACTAGGATTTACGTGTTTTTTAAAGATTTTATAAGATTTATAAGATTTTTACAGTTTTTCTCACTTTTTTCAAATATAGTTGCAAATGTTGAAATATATCTTGTACACTTCTTGTTCAATATTAATAATCACGCTAAGCCGAATAAAATTTCTAATTTTCTTTATATTTGATCAACAAATTTTTTCATTTGGATGAGTAGTTTTTACGCTATCATAATTCATAAAAAATCAAAAACTATTTTCATTTTTAGTGGAGAATATAAACTACCGCCGAAAGAAATACGTGCAAAAAAAAGGTCAGGAGATGCATTTGAGTGAAGACGCTAAAATTCGACATTGTACTGTATTTTACATATTTTGTTCAATTTTACACTGATTGATACATTGATACTGAAATAGTAATAAATATTTGAAGTGCTACTCTCAGGTTTGGAAAAACATCTTTTTCTTTAAATGGAAGTTCTGTTCCATTTAAATCTGTATTATAAAACTCACCCAAATTTTTACAATTCTTTTCAAGATCGTTGTAGGGATTATTCTTACTTAATAAATTTTCAACGTCCAGAAAATACCAAAATTTAGAATTAAGGTCCCTTGTCTTGTAAATTGTGAACTTATTTCCTGATGCAGACGACCAAGAACGCTTTTCATAACGCCAGATTTTTCGCTTTCTGCGGAAAGACCATATCTCGAGTCAATTCTCCGAGCATTTGTCGGTTTATAGGGATTGTTGTATCGATTCTCCATTTTTTACAAAGATTTTTCTTTTAGTTCTACGTATTCTTCCAGACCCTCGACAATAACGCTAACTGCTTGCGCTCTGGCGCTCCATCGTGTTACAGATTCTTTAACAGGTTTTTTAAAGCATTTTTAACAATTTCCATCGTAATATTGAACGTGAGAAAAAGAGACGTATGTTATCAATTATTCGAAAACATGTTACAAAGATTGAATCTTGGTTAGCTGTCAGCAGCTATCACAATGTTACCTGTTAGCTAAAATGTTGCCTTATTTTCTTTCTATTATTCTTTGTGTAACGCCAGATATGTGATTTGACACAAGGGCAGCATTATCATAGCATTGTACCCTACAATTGGCTAACTTAATTATTGAATTAATTAATTAAAACAAATTTTTTTCCAAAACTTTGCTTGTCTTAAGAATGATTTGGCGCCCCTCTGCGAGTGGCGCCCGGGGCATGATGACACCCCCTTCCCCCCCTCGCTACGCCACTGCTAGGGATACAGCAAACAAGCGGAGGCGCTACCTGCTTGGGTTTGAAAGGGCGTAATGGTGGACAGCGCTGCGATTTGAACGAAACATTCACATAACCTGCAACTGGAACCGTCAAGGCGAGAATAAAAACGCCTTTTGCCCGAAACTGCCCGTCTCCTCTAGACTATTAACTTGAGGGAGAGACCGCTCAAGACCTTGAAAATGCAATGTGCAAAAATTTTGTATCCCGCTACATTATTAATGCCTAATGAAAACCAAATCAGCCTCCGATATGAACACCCACTACGTTAAAGACCACCGGAAACGAAAATCAAACAATGATTTACGGATATGTATCTAAAATGTTCGGACACTTTATAGGGAAGGTGCTTCTTTCAAATTTTCTGTCTAATGAAGGTTAACATCACCGCCTCTAAGGCTGCGTTTATAGTGAGCGCCGAGTCAGACAGGCAGGCAGGCAGGCAATGTGAACAAGCGAGATAGATAGCTATCTGCATCTCGTTTTTCACACAGATTTCAGCCTGCCTGCCTGCCTGTCTGACTCGGCGCTCACTATAATCGCAGCCTAAGAGAGCAGACTGCTATATCTAGAAGGCTGAACTTTATCCACATCAAGACGTTATTCTTACATATAAGTTGGGCGTGCCATGCAAGTTAGACGGACAAAATTATTTTATGATATGCGATGCAAAAACAAACAAAAAAGTATATGGGAAGGGAGGGTCTATTTTGATCCCCTGGGAAGGGCGGGACTAAGAGGTATGAGATCAGTTTTGATTTCCTGAAGTTGTTCACTTAAAAAGTTCTTGCAGCAAAACTATTCGCTTTGGATCTTTAAGCAACAACGGTTTAGAGCAGCGATGGGCACACACATACTATCACATTCTTTGATTGTGTGTAAAGCAGAGAAAAATGAAGATCAATTTTACGTATTTTTGAGCTATATTTTAAAAAATTTCGGAAAGAGATGTTATTTCAACAAATGCTGAAAAGCAACTGACTTGATTTGCTGCCAAAATAAAAACAAAGCAACAGCCGAATGCACACGATCGCAAGCCACACGAAGTAGCTTACACTGTTCATGTGTCGACGTCGCGCAAGCAGCATTTTGCTTCCAATCCCATGGGATAGGAAATTTAATTTGTGCCCTTCTCTGGTTTAGAGAGATAAGTTTTCGGCCTCAGAGATATGCAACGCCTTCAGAGATTTGCAAACAGCACATTTTGGCGGTCAAACCAGAAAATTTTGGAAAAAAATACACTATTTTTAAGTGTAAAGTGAGTTTCATCATGAAAAATCTTCATCCATAATTTTCACCTATAATTTTTATAAAAAAATTATGATTTATTTTTAAATTTACTTTAAAAACAAGTAAAGAAAATCTTAAGTCGCTCTAGGCCGACTATGAAATACCCTAAACCCACTTTTCAAAAACAAAAAAATTTTTATTGTAAATGGGCGTGTCCGTGGGCGGATGAAGCCTATATTTTATATGCATTTAAATGTTGATGAAAAATTAACACCTACCAAGTTTTATTCCTGTAGCTCACGGTAAATGCCTTTATTGTTCTTTCGCTATGGCAGGTGGGCGTGTTCATGGACGGATTACTCCCAATTTTTGAACACACCTTAGTTTTGGTATAAAATACATACATACCAAATTAAATTTACCTATGACAAACACAACCTTCTTTATTGAGTTTTAAACTTTTTGGGTTGTATGGGAGGTAGGCGTGTCCGTAGGCGGATGACGTCTATTTTTCAAAACCATCTTTGTCTTGTCATAAAAAACATACGTGCCAAATTTTAGCTCTGTAGGTTGAACAAAAGCAATTTTTGGGTTGTATGGGAGGTGGGCGTGTCCGTGAGCGGATGACGTCCATTTTTCTAAGACATCTTTGTGTTGATATAAAACACATACATACTAAATTTTATTGTTGTAGGCTTATTATGAGCTGAGTTATGCAGTTTTCAATTTTCTTGTTGTATGGGAGGTAGGCGTGTCCGTAGTAGGATGATGTCCATTTTTCAAAACCATCTTTGTTTTGTTATAAAAAACATATGTGCCAAATTTTAGCTCTGTAGGTTAAACAGAGGCTTATTTATTGCGTTTTCAATTTTTGAGTTTTATGGGAGGTGGGCGTGTCCGTGAGCGGATGGTGTCCATTTTTCAAAGACATCTTTGTGTTGATATAAAACACATACATACTAAATTTTATTGTTGTAGGCTTATGCCGGATTCCAAAAATATTTAATAGTCCAGATTCTTGGGTGCATGTGACCATGTGTACCAAGTTTCATCCAATTATCTCTACTCCTTCTTATCCTGTGTTTACGGACAACACACAGACGGACGGACGTACGGACATGAATAGCTCAACTCACGAGGTGACGCTGATCAAGAATATGTATACTTTTCTATACCGGACTTGCTTCGTTCTATGGGTTACAAACGTTTGCACAAAGTTAATATACCCTCACCTTTCAGGTTTAGGGTATAATGATGTGACTGTTCTTTACAGTAGTCTTATTATACCCTAAACCTAAAAGGTCAGGACTATTAAATATTTTTGGAATCCGCCCACGAAAACGCCTACCTCTCATAGAACGCAAAAATTTAAAACTGCATAAATGATCTCATAGTAAGCCTACAACAATAACATTTGGTATGTATTTTATATAAAAAAAAGTCGTCTTAAAAAAATTGATGTCATCCACCCACGGCCACGCCCACCTCCGATACAACCTGAAAATTTAAAACTCAATATATAAGCTCATGTTTAACCTACAGCGATAAAATTTAGAGCGTATGTTTTTTATATAAAAAACAAGATGTGTTCGAAAAATGGGTGTCATCCGCCCACGGACACGCCCACCTCCCATACAACCAAAAATTAAAAATTTAATAAATAAGCTCATGTTTAACGTATACAGATAAAATTTGGTACGTATGTATGTTATATCAAAGCAAAGATGTCTTCGAAAAATGGGTGTCATCCGCACACGGACACGCCCACCAACCATACTACCCAAAAATTGAAAACTCAATAAATAAGCTTATGTTTAATCTACAGAGATAAAATTTGTTGTGTATGTATTTTATACCAAAAATAAGTTGTATTAAAAAATTGGACATAATCCGTTCACGAACACGCCCACCTCCCATACAATCCACAATAGCGAAAATACTATAAAGGCATTAACATGTGAACTACAGGAATAAAACTTGAAATTTCTATAAATTTTTGTAAATTTTTCATCAAAATTTAAATCCATTTAAAATATGGGCGTCATCCGCTCATGGATATGCCCATTTTCAATGCTATTATTGTAATTTGAAAAAGTAGGTTTAGGGTATTTCATAGTCGAGCTAGACCGACTTTAGACTTTCCTTACTTGTTTGTTTTTTTTAAATGCAAAACAGATATACGATGCCCAACATCCTAAATTATAGGTTTTTGGGTCGCTGTTTTTCAAATTTTCTTCAGTCATTTGAATGTCAAAGTGATAATATACCAAGGAACCTGTTCCAATCGCTTTTTTTATGAATTTTTTGTCCTAAACTGATTTTACTTTGGGCTCAATCAATCTTATAATAGCCTGAGTAAGACGGTTTCATCTGAAAACGTCGTACAACTTCAAGAAAATGTATATTACTAATTCATATTTCACCATAAAAACGTGTATTATATTTCGACTCATCAAATACAACAGAAAAGATTAACAATGATGACCACTTTGTCATTTCCGTGCACAAAAAATACCGATATTTTGAGAGTAAGGCTGCGGCCAGAGTGGATCCAGATGCAGACAGGCAAGCAAAATATGTGGGAACAAGCGATATAGAAAGCTATATGTATTGCAGATTTTGCCTGCTTGCATCAGGATCCAATCTGGTCGCAACTTAAAACTGCAATCTCGTCATTATTTCTAAGCCGCTTATTTTAGAATTCATGTGAAGACTACACTGAGAAAAATTGTTTCTTTCCAAATGTTCTTTTCAAATAAAAAATTAATTTTTTTTTCAAGTCATGTCGGGGATCGAACCTAGGTCAGACGAGTACTAACGTCAGCAAGCTCAGTTAAGCTTGAATTTCGAAAGTATTGAGTAAATTTGCTTAACTAGCATACGGAGAAATCAGAGTCTATTGCTCTAACCTGACTGGTTCAGTTATAACTAATATTTAACCTATCATAGGACAGGTTAAAAATAACTCAGGACGGTACCAATAGTTTTAAAATGTGTTTTGCTATTTTTATCTTATCGGTAGCCATATCTGTGTCGACAAGGAATAACCGCTAAAGTCGAGTTAGGAAGAAGTGAGGATATTACTTTCATCGCAGTTTTTCGCAACGAAAAACACTAGTACGCAAATTTTTATGGTTGTACCTTGAAAATTAAATGTTTAAGGTCATCAAATCTAAATAGCTTAGGTCAGGGTACCTTTATATTAGGAAGATATTTTAATCTTAAAAATGCTCTTAAAATGAAATTTTGAAAATTAGTTAAGCTGTTATTCCTTGTCGACACAGTTATATCAGTGGAAGTGTGCTAGACTGTCATGCGGAGGATGTGGGTTTGTTAACTGTAAGTGTAAGTATTAAAAATTTTAATTGAATAATTGCAATTCTAGTTATGTTTTATGCTTGGTCAAAATAACTTTCAAAATAAGCTTGCTTACAATCTTGAAAAAAGTTTACATTTAATTTTTTATTTAAAAAAAATTATTATAAATAAAAAATTCGGTCGTCTTGTCGTTGATTGACGATGAAAGGTCAGTTGAGTACTTGACGAGAACGCCAACACATTCGACTAAACTTGAATTTTCAAAACAGTGATAAAATTTTATTACCGTGTTCTATAGACCGGCTACCAGTTAGGTTTAAAGGCACCTATGAGGTATCAAGTGTCCTCTTTCATGACGATCGCCATGTAAAATAACCGGTTGGTTTCATATGGGCATCTCCCAGTGGCACGGACGCGACATTCGCACAGTTTTAATTACGCGAAAAACAAAATGAACGGATATGTATTTTAAGTGTTCTAACGCGATGAAAGAGTGCTACATTTTATAAAAATATTGGCGAGATTTAGTACAAAGTAATAAGCAATCATTCAATGGAACGGACGCGACAAAAATTATAAGTCTTTTAATCTCATATAGAAATATGCAAAATTTTGCTAATTTTGAGAACTTTTTTTATATATAATATACATGTTAATGGAGGTCAAAGGATAACTATTCTTCGTCGACTTTAAATAGATATAGCACGAATACGGACGCGACAAATTTTTCCAACAGTAGTAAAATACAGTAAAGATGTTCATTATAAATTTTAATAAAAATACATCGCAATAAGTTAAAGTCAAATTACATGGCAGTAATACTAATCAAAATAAAAAAAAATAAAGTTAAAAGCTGTTAGAGTGCTTCATTTTAATGTTTTTCTTCACTTTTGGTGGATTTTTTTTGGGAGATGCCCATATGTTGGTTGCAAAATAGGGGCAGGTCCCTATCTTTTCGGAAAATTTCACGTGTTAGGATTCTGAACAACTTCTTTCCTCCGTAGGGTTTTAACACTAAAATAAGTTGTCAAAATTATTAATAAAAGTTTCACTCATCATTTACAACATACTTCGGACTACAGTTTCATTGAGGCCGTAAATAGGCAGAATCCACTTTTCAAGGTTTGATGAACCCTGACAAGTGTTGGTAATAGTTAAAATTGTGTGTTATCGACAAGAAAACTACACTATTGTAACCCTAAATCCGTCCTCGGGGTACAATTGTGCTCCAACTCACTTTTAACAGAAAATTCAATAAACATATAAACCTCATTTAACATTTAATCAAGTTTTTCCCGATTTGGTAATTGTTATTGTTTTCTCCTTTTTTGTTTTGATAATTTTTTTTTATAAATAAAGGTATTCATTTATTTAATTTGGATTTGAATTCAGACTTTTTTCATATAATTGCACTGGGTACAATTCTACCGCACAGACGGTTTACGTTTTGTTTTACGGATGTAGGGTTAAGTTAATTGGAGAGAAACTCTCGTAAAGTTTAAAAGTAGATGATGCGCTTATAGACGTCAGAAGGTAAATTTAAATATTTTCAGAAGTTCTTAACAATAATAATTCCTTGTACAGCCAATTTAAAGAATAAGGAATACCGTATTGGTATGGAGTTTATTTCTGACTAGGAGTTGACTACTTTTTAAGACTAATTATTTTTCCTTTTCTATTCTTTACCTTCAGGATGTTATTTAATCAAACCTCGAGCAAAACTAGAACTATGAAGCTTTTTCCTATTGAACAAAAAAAGTGTGTAAAAATGCAATAAATGTTATCACTAGTTTTGAAATCATTTTCAGCTATTTATATTAGCTTTGCTGATGTTGTCATAGATTTTCTATAAATCCGGCAAGTCCAGCTATGTTGTTGGACGCAGTCACGCAAGCAAGTCACAATAAATAAAAAATTGTTTGATTGCTAAACGCACGATTTTCGATTGCTTTGCAATAAATTCCAGATATTTATTTATTTATTTTTTTTTTTCACAAAATATTTTATTGTTTCTGTAAATTGAAGAGAGTCTTATCTTTTGTTATTGTTATTATTGTCTATTTTATTTTGTTGTCTTTTAATTTCTATCAACAAATTTGGTTGCAGTAAATTTTATCACGCGTCAAAAATTTCGTAAGAAATATTTATTTGTTTGTAAATTTCTCAATTGTTGTTATAATTACTTTAGTCCATAAATGCGCTAAAATTGTTAAAGTAAATTAAAAAAGCTACAACAACAACAACAAGGGCTGGGAGACAATTTCTTGATACCATCAAAAATGTTGTCGATATATTTATTTGTTGAGTATAAATGACGGCACGAAGTAGTATTTGAACATATTTGTGCAGAATACAAAAAGAGTTGGCAAAGTTGGGGAAAACCGAAGTAGAAGTAGAAGAAGAAGAAGAAGTCAGCGAAAAAGCACGTGCTTTTACTATACAAATGCAAAGGCAGGGTAATATTTAAACATGTGGCAGGGGCTATTTTGAAGGGAACCCAGTGAATCAAAAGCATAAGTTTAAATACACTTTTTTTAAAGTTTTTGAAAAGAGAAGTACGTTACGACACTCTTTATTTAATAAAGGTTAAATCATTGAAAGGAATAAGAAACAAAATGCAGCTTGTTCGATCAAAATGCGTTGACAGCTTAAAAAAAAATGTTTACCTTTTTAACATAACATCAAACCTTTCTTTACATTTTTCGAATAAAAAATTAAGATTTTTCGAACGTTGTTTTTTAAATATGATATTTATCAATTTATAGCTAAATTCCTTAAAAAAATTTTAAAAAATATGGTGCTGCTAGGAGTTCCCTCGAGTCCCTGTGACACACGCATGCTTGTTCTTCTACGCGACTCATTCAATTATTGAAATGATTAAACGTAATGTGCGTATTAATAAAATTTAAAAAGTACCATTATGATTAATTTTCGAACGTGAACAAAAAAATTATTATTCATAATACATTTCGCACAAAACGATGAATTTAGTTGTAAACTCAATGTACAAATAAGTACCATTTATGATTAAATTGTGAACTCATTTTGATAAAAAAATTAGTTTACATTTTTTAAATTCTTAGATTGAAAAAAATGTTATGAATTCGTTTTGTTTTTTTTTTTTTTTTTTTGGAAATTTTAATTTTTTTTGACACAACGCAAGGCAAGACGAACTACAAACGATAAAATTTTTTATTTTTTTTTTTATTTTCTTTGCAAAATATAATCTTTTTGACATAAGGCTAGAAACAACGATCAACCCGAAAATACTTCGCAAGACTCTCCTGAATTTTCTCTCTTCTCGCCAAACCAATGCTAGCGGTTTCGTAGGAACGAAGTTTTAAATGCTCAATAATATAAAATTTGAAAATGACAAAATAAAAAAAGCCTAAGACTATGCTATAAAATTTTTCAAACAACTCAAGCGTTCCAAACTCACATTTCTACGGAATTACGTAAATATATAAATTTAAATGGCTCGACCTCGACCCTGATTATGGCTCGAATTTTGTTGACTTCACCTTTTTTTTGTCGTTATAATAATTCGGGGATAAAACAAAAGCACATCTTGAGTCTTTATTTGATGCCAAATATATTTTGCCCTTTTTACAGCATTTCGCCTTTTTGCAAACTTTGTTAATATTTCACCGAACTTTTTTTTTTAATTTTTTTAGGGAATTTATATATCCCTAAAGTGGCACCTATTTTTAATTGTATTAATTTTGTTGGTGGCAATATTTGAACAAATATTTTAAGTCTGTTTTAAATTTCGATATAACAGCTTTAATTAATTTTTTAGAAGGAGATAGCTTTAGACCAGAGAAGGGCACAAATTAAATTTCCTATCCCATGGGATTGGAAGCAAAATGCTGCTTGCGCGACGTCGACACATGAACAGTATAAGCTAATTCGTGTGGCTTACGGTCGTGTGCATTCGGCTGTTGCTTTGTTTTTATTTTGGCAGCAAATCAAGTCAGTTGCTTTTCAGCATTTGTTGAAATAACATCTCTTTGAGCAATTTTTTAAAATATACCGAAAAAATACGTAAAATTGAACTTCGTTTTTCTCTGCTTTAGGCACAGTCAAAGAATGTGATAGTATGTGTGTGCCCATCGCTACTTTAGACCAGTACTGGTCTAAACCAGTGTTGCCGTTCGAGAATTTTAAAACGAAGTAAAATAGGCTACAAGATGGAAGTATTTTCAGAGATTTCGAAGTGTTAAAATAAATTAATTTTGTTTTAAACATGAATGTTTATTAAGCATATTTAGGTACCTACATTTCAAAATTAATAACGAAAAAATCAAAAAAAATATTTTCATAAAAATCAATCAATAAAGTTTAATAAGAAAATACGCGTTCAATAAGCAAATACTTAAATACATTTCAATCACTTATATGTATAAATTAACAATGTTAAAAAATTATCTATTTCTAATTTCTATTTCTATTTTCTGTGCAGCTATTTCTTCGGTTCTGAATTAAATATCACTGGTATAACAAACATTCGATAAAGTATTCGTTTAGGGATTCCAATTTAAAAAATTATCATTTAGAAAGTGGTCCTTTATTAGCATTATCGAATTTACGGTGCTAACTTTTAACTTATTTATAGTTGTATTTTTAATTAGTTTTAATTGTGAAAAAACTCTTTCTGTTGTTGCAAAACCGTGCGGTAAGCTTAGCAACGCTCTTACGAAAGTTTTTATTTTTTGGTACATCAGGTCTTCTAAGGCACTTTTTAATTTAAAAACGTAGAACCAAAGCTCTTCAAAGCCTTTTTCAGCTAAAAAAATCATTTA
Organism: Tetanocera ferruginea; assembly: GCA_958299015.1. Lineage (NCBI taxonomy): Eukaryota > Metazoa > Arthropoda > Insecta > Diptera > Sciomyzidae > Tetanocera > Tetanocera ferruginea. The sequence goes on from OY282644.1 coordinate 31,167,062, forward strand.
ATATTAAAAGACGCCATTCCTTTTCTAGACAGTCGATATCTTTTTCTTCGATGAGATTAGGAAAAATTTTTATGAGGGGAACCAAACTATTAGCTAAAGATCTTGTATCCAAAATTTGTAATGTTTTCAAAACTGGATATTTGAAATTGACTCTTTTCATAATTAGTGTACGAATGTAATAGAACTGTACACAACTTTTTAAAATTTCATTCTTATCTGTTAGATATATCATAGGAATCAAATTTTATCTGGGCTCTAGGCCCTATATATATATCAGACAAAGGCTTAATTCTAAAAGTATTGAGATTATTTTCAAAAATTATATCAAATTCTACAGCAGAGATGTCAATAAAATTAATTACAATACTTCTGAAATACAATTTTAATTATTTAAACAACTCATGAAAACTAGGCGATTCTGTTTGAAATTCTAAATTAACTGAATTAACAGTACTCAGTGCATAAGACAAGAATTGTAAATATATCACATTTGAATCAGTCATTCGTGCTGCAATACGACTTGCTATATTAGCGTCTTCCTCGAAGTAATTAATTCTTACAAACTTACATTTCAACAACCTTCACAACGCGCGCTTTTGCAAGAATTCGTTTACACCAACAGTTATGCCATGTTATTGATTTTTTTATGTTAAATGAAGTTAAAAAATCAAATATACTTAATTACTAAAAAAAGTTTTAATCACTCAAAATCGAAGTGTTTTCACAAAAGAGGAAGTGTGGAAGTGTTTGACATAACAGTGAAGTAAAAAACTTCGATCGAAGTGAAAACGGCAACGCTGGTCTAAACACGTGTCGGGCAAAAATGAAATTCCTATTCTCTCGTGATTGAGCTAGCATCTGCTGCCGATGCCAATATTTCCACACGTACACAATAAAAACTTCGTGTGGCGTACGAACCGTAGTCGAGTTATGGCTTTGGATCGTGCTTATGAGAAGCTGTGAGCGTAATTTTGATATTCAACGGATGTCAGTTGACGTTAAGCATTTAAGAAAGTAAGAACTCGCTTCGCAACTATTAAATAAATACGTAAAGAAAAATGTTTAATGACAAATGGATGCTTGATTTTTTTTATAGAAAATATAAACAGCGCTGTCGCTCTCTTTTGGACACACACACAAGCTTGCTTGTGTTGGTTTGCCCGACACTGCTTTAGACTAGTAAAAAAGTTAAGTAAAGAGTTTGTTTTGAACGACACATTTTAAAAGAACATGAAAAATTTTTCAGAATATAGTTATATATTTAAGTTTTTGAAAAAGTTGTGAATTTTGAATTGTACACTGTTTTACGATCTATTTGATTTAAAGTATTTTTTAAGTGTTAATATATTAAAAATACATTTTAAAAAGTTTGGATAGTAAATTACTGCAACTATTCATTTGATATTTTGAAAATAACGCAGCTAATATGTTTTTATTATTTATAAAAAACTTGAAAAGCCGGAAAATTGGTAAAAAAAATTGAATAAATGCCTTTTTTCAATGTCCACTTTGCCTTTTTTTATTTTGAATATAATTAATATTTGTTTTATTTGAAAGTTTTTGTTTTCTATTAAAATAATTTTAAATCATTCAAATTTTTAATTTATATTTGGCTCATTCCATACAGACGAGTGTGACGTTTTGACTACTTTATCGTGCTGAAAATGGTATTAACCGGTAAAAATTTTAGCAATTTACTATAGGGTATTTTAGAAGATGCCCCAAGGTTTCAAAATGCTAAAACATAATGCAATAATTTATACTAGTTTAATAGTTACATTCGCTTAAACACCTGGGACGGGTGTGACGAAAAAAAAAAACAAATTGGCCATTTCAGCCCTTGAAAGGACTTTGACCGAGCTACTAAGGATCGATTGTGTTGTGTGTGTTATTAAATGTTTGCACACAACTGACCGAGAACTGGACCTACATGCTTTATGCCGACTCCGAACGGCTAAAGTTCATGTTCTCAAGAAGCTTTACATGGCATTATTTACTCTCTGAGGTTTGCCATTGTCTGCAGAGAGGTGGTGACCGATCAGAAAAAATTTTTTATTGAAAAAACTTTTCGCCACGGCTAGGGATCGAACCCGGGCTCTCGAGCATGCTAAGCCACACACTTAACCTGCATGCCACGGTCACCACCACGGGTGTGACGAGCACAAGTTTAAAAACTAAAAATTCTGAGTTTAACATTGAAATTCAGTCCATCTGCCACAATGAGACCATTTTTGACTTGCATATATTCAAATTTAATATATTTTCTGTTGAATACTAGTGAAAAATATTTTGAAGAAATGGCGATAACCATTCTTTTTTAAAGTTTTAAATGGGACGGGTGTGACATAAGATTGTCCCGGGTGTGACGAGTGCGAATGATATGGGAATTATATATAAGAACTTAATGGGTATAATTACTTTCACATATTTTTGACACTAAAATCAAAAAAATATGTTTTTAATTAATGTATTAATATAAAAAAAAAAATATTTTTTTGCAAAAAATTTTTTTGCATGAATTTTTTATCAAATTAATACCTATACAAATAATTTCGATCTTTTTTAATATATTTAAAAAAAAAATATTTTTTTGCAAAAAATTTTTCGCATGAATTTTTGATCAAATTAATACCTAAACAAATGATTTCGCTATACATGAATTTACAAAACTTGTTTTAATCAAAGAATTTATTCATATACTTGCAAAAATTTCATTATAAGAAAAAAAGTTTGAAAACCGTTCCGGGTGTGACCAACTTCTTGTAATGGAAATGAAGAATAAAAAGAAATTATTTGATAAAAAAAGGATACAGATTTAAGTAAAACATCAATATCCTTACTTTAGGAAAGTTTCATTATTATCATGAGCCCATGTTGCTTCTTGGGAAAACTATAGCCTTTTTTGGGACGGGTGTGACACAGAAAAAACACTCAGTTTAAATATTTTGTACTTCGAAAACGCAGTAACCAATCATTATTAAAAACTATTCTTACACAACATTAATATCTTTTTTAATATTACTTAACTTATTTTTTGTAAAGTTGTATCAAAATATGACTGATTTCATGGTTTAAATTAAATCAAAATATTTAAAAATTTTTTTCAATTCGAAGTTTGTTTAGTTAAATTGTCAAAATAACATAAAAAAGCATTTAATTTAAAAATATTTTTGCAGCACGACTAACTTAAGATTTCACTTCAATTCGAAAAATAAAAATTACTTCAAATACATGCATTTTAGAATTCATGTTTCCGTTCCTCATTTCTGTGGATTGAGCCATTTGAAATTTTTAATTTTTTTTTTATTTTTATGTTAGTTGATTTTTTTTAATTTTTGAGTTTTTGAATTTTTTAACTATGTATTTGAATTTTTTTTATTATTTCTTTTTTAAATTTTTTTCAACATTTAAAATTTAACTGGTGATTTTAAGATGGCCAATCTTTTATATTTGGTAAAATTTTTCATATTTTTAAGTTGTTTTTTTTTTACTTTTGGTTAAGTTTTATTCTAAAGTTTTTTATTTTAAAATTTTTAAGTAATACTATCTCACAAATTTCTTTTAATTTTTATATTTTTCAATTAATTTGAATGTTAACAATTTTTAATTTATTTTAAAAGTTTTGTGTTTTGTTACAATTTTTTAACCTTTTTTTCAAAATAATAAAATTTAAACGACTTTTTATATTTAATCTTTTTTGTTGTAATTTATTTTTATTTTTTTTTAATAAATTTAATAGTAGCAAGGAGCAAGCAAATTATTTTCGTTAGTATTTAATTTTTTCTTTTTATAATTTAGATTGTGGTTTTTAGTTTTTTTTTACTTCTTGTTTTTATGTTTTTAAATTTTTTATATTTTGAGGTTGTTTTTTACTTTTGACTTAGTTTTATTTTAAATTTTATTTTTATCATAAAATTTTTTAAGTAAGTAATAATAAAAAAGCAATTCAGTAATAAATGAATAATTTTCAATTAATTTTAAAATTTTTGTTTTTGTTACAATTTTTTAAATAATTTTAAATTATAAAAATTTTTATTTTTATTTTTATATTTTCAAAATGCAATTCTTAAAAACGAATTTAAATTTTTATTTTTTTTTGTAAATTTATTATCATTTTTTTTTTTTGTTACATTGTTTTACAAGTAATTTTTAGTTTTATTTTTTAACTTTTGTTTTTCTAATTCTAATTTTTTTTTCATTTTTTGAATTTTATTTTTATATTTTATATAAGAGTAATTTTTTTTTATTGAAAAATTTCTGTATAGCCCGTTTCAAAAGAGAAGAACATTTTTTAGATTCATTTTTCGATGCGCAGTGAGAAATTATTTTTATAGCTAGACAATTTTTTAGAGCGTAATTTCTTGCTCTTTTTGTACTGTTCGCTGAACTTTATGCTTTTTTTAAGTGCTTTTTACTATTTTTTCTATATATTTAAATACGCAAACATTCCGAACAAATGATCATCGCACAAGTACGGTGTTGCATTGACGGCCTGCAACAACCTGCATCTTGAGAGAGAAATCAAAGACAAATTAAAAAAAAAAAAAAACAAATTGGCCATTTCAGCCCTTGAAAGGACTTTGACCGAGCTTCTTATGATACAAATTACATAAAAAATAAATTATTTTCTTAAGAAAAAATTGTGAAGTGAAATATTGGCTTACAAATTATTTTTTGACGCCCCCCTTTTTTCAATTTTGATTGGTTGATTTTAAAAAATAAAATTCAGTACTTCCGCAGCGCAGTTGCGATGAACAACAAAATTCAGAATTATACATTAATTTTTTTCATTTATTTTTCTGCTTACAGAATATTAAATTTTTTTTTTTATGTCGACCAATCAGAATGAAGAACGCTCTCAAAATTATTTTCTTATTCTCAAACATGCGTGAAAATGTTCTTCTTTTGAAACAGGCTATAAATTACTTCAAGGTTAGAGTTGGCTTTTGCGGTTTTTTTTATATATATTGTTAAGTTTTATAATTTTGCTAATAATTTTTAGGTAAATAAAAGAAGCTGATCATAAGAAGTTCGGTAAAGTCCTTTTTTATTTATTATTTCAAGGGCTGAAATGGCCAATTTGTTGTTTTTTTTTAAATAAAATAAGCAAGTCTTTTATTTTTTTTTTAAATTCTAAATTTTTTCAAGTTATACTTCTAGTTGATTCCATGGGGAAAGCTGTGGGGGCTGAGCTACAAGCCCCCGGTAAAGTCACAGGTTACGGATAGGAAACAGCCTCTAGATATAGAGGTTAGCCGCGTCTAAGCAATCCAAAAAGCGGGTGGCCAGCTAGATGTGAAATGGTGTAGTGTTGGACAGGGGCTGCGTCTTGAAAGAAAAACCCACATAGCCGGTAAATGGCACTGTCAAGGCGAGTCGGAGCCGCCTTAAAAGCTTCTTATCACTGTCTTCTCAAGACTCTAAACTTAAGGGATCTCTACAAGACCTTAAAAATAGAATGTGCGTAGGGTTTGGGTACCATTACATTATAACCGCCAAATGAAAACCAAACCAGCCTCGGATATGAACCTCCACTACTTTGACGACCACTGCAAACGAAAACCGGACAATGACTTACGGATATGCACTTGGAATTTCCGAACCCTTTAAAGGGAAAGTGCAAATATCCAAGTGGCAAAATCACAAAAAAATAAAGGGCAGACTGCGATATGCGATAAAGATGATGCTTTCAAGAACGCTTTCTATGCGAGCCTTGAGGAAGAAGGCTCCACTGTCGGTCAGTTCAGTCTCCACGGCACCACTTCGAACAACGGTCTAAGAGTAATCGGCTTCGCCGCAGCGCGAAACATGATAGTTAAATAGAAACATGATAGTATAGCATCAGGCCCCCGGATTTGTTTATAATTTTTATAATATTACTTTTTAATTTTTTTTCGCCTTTTTATTTCTTCAAAATTGTAAAATATGTATTCGTATTTTTCTTGAAGAAAAAAATTATTCTTTAAATTTTTATTTTATTTTGAAATTGTTGTTTTTACATTAGGCTGATTCTACACTTATGAGGAACGGAAACATGAATCCTAAAATGCTTTCAATTGAAATAATTTTTGGTTCTCGCATTAAAATGGAGTCTTAAGTTACTCCTGTTGCAAAATTATTTTAAGTTTTAATGCTTTTTTATGTTTTTTTGACAATTTAACTAAACAAACTCCGAGTTGAGAAAAACTTAAAATATTTTGTTTAGATTTAAAACGTTGAAAACAGCCATTCCAGTGTCACACCCGTCCCAGAAAAATGCTATAGTTTTTCTAAGAAGCAACATGGGCTTATGATAAGAATGAAACTTTCCTAAAGTAAGGATATTGATGTTTTACATAAATTTGTTAACTTTTTTCATTCAATAAATTATTTTTATTCTTCATTTCCGTTACAAGAAGTTAGTCACACCCGGAACGGTTTTCTAAATTTTTTTCTAACAATGAAATTTTTGTAAGTATATGAATAAATTCTTTGATTAAAACTAGTTTTGTAAATTCATGTATAGCGAAATCATTTGTATAGGTATTAATTTGATAAAAAATTCATGCGAAAAATTTTTTGCAAAAAAATTTTTTTTTTTTAAATATATTAAAAAATCGAAATTATTTGTAAAGGTATTAATTTGATCAAAAATTCATGCAAAAAATATTTTTCTTTTAAATTAATACATTAATGAAAACATATTTTTTTTGATTTTAGTGTTAAAAATATGTGATGGTTATTTCATCCATTAAGTTCTTATGGATAATTCCCACATCATTCGCACTCGTCACACCCGGGACAATCTTATGTCACACCCGTCCCATTTAAAAGTTTAAAAATAATGGTTATCTCCATTTTTCCAAAATATTTTTCACTGGTATTCAACAGAAAATATATTAAATTTGAATATGTGCAAGTCAAAAATGGTCTCATTGTTGCAGATGGACTGAATTTCAATGTTAAACTCAGAATTTTTTGTTTTTAAACTTGTGCTCGTCACACCCGTCCCAGGTGTTAAGTGATTGTAACTATTAATCTAGTTTAAATAATTGCATTATGTTTTAGCATTATGAAACCTTGTGGCATCTTCTAAAATACCCTTTAATAAATTGCTAAAATTTTAACCGGTTAATATCATTTTCAGCACGATAAAGTAGTCAAAACGTCACACTCGTCTCTATAGAATAAGCCATTAGCCGCCTTTTTATCTAATTTTTTTTGTTTGAGAAATCGAATTTGTTTTTATAAATCACTTCATATTCTGTCAAGAATATTTTTTTAAAAAATGTTTTTCAAAATTTCTTCTCTGACTATACTTTTTAGGCTGTATCCGTCAAGCGTATTTTTTCTAAAATTAAACAGATGGCTTTATTATTCTCGCGCCCCTTCTCCTAGCACTTTCAAATACTTCGCAGGCGACTGGTAAGTTAAAAAAAGATAATTTTTCATAATATTGAAAAATTTCGTTTTTATAAAGCCACTTACTTAATATTTCTGCCAAAAAGGCTTGACCAATTATTATTTTAATTGTTTAGATTTTGTAGTTGTGTTCCTCTTAGCGAAGAAAAATATTAATTTAATCATTAAAAGTACCGAAAAACTTTTGTTTCTACCGATTTACTTGAAAATTGCTGAAAAAATATATTTTTGAGGGTCTGGCTTCAATTTTTGTTTTTTAAAAAGTCCTCAAAACATTTGAACGGCTACTTTCTTATCCTTAAATTTTAGGTCATTATTTGAACTTTAACTTTGCGTAGCCGCCATTTTGTTTCTAATTATTTTTTTTTTTAAAAAAACATCTAAGTCAGAACCTCACATTAGGTGTAAGCCTCTTGGCAATTTTTGTTTTTTTTTTTCATATAAGCCAAACTCGATATATCCTGTAAACCATTTTTTCTATTTTTTTTACTGCTTCATTTACGCACGTGTGACACGTACTTTTTAATCGTACTGTTCTTGAATATTCGTCTTGTTATTAAATTTTTGAAAAATAAATAAAAAAATAATTTTATTGTTCTTTCAAAATTGTTAATTCTTTTTAATTTTTTTTAGTTTTATACTTTTAAAAGTACCAATTGGTAGTGATTTTGAAAATTCTAATATTTATTCATTTTTAAAACTTTTAAATTTTTTATTTGCAATTATTTATCTTTTACATAGTTTAATTATTTTTCAATATTTGCTATTGGTTCCATTTTTCAGTTTACATTAAAATGCTTTAAAATTAATATTTTTTTTATAGCTAAATTTTTTGTTTACGGTTTTGCAGTTTTTAATTTTTTTAAATTTTATAATTTTGCCTCTGATTTTTATGCTTTGATCTATTTTTTTAGATTTAATTTTTGTGTTGTCTATTGGAAAAAATTTTAGCTTTACTTTGAATTTGATTTATTTTAAATTTTTGCATCTACGCTTTAATTTCTTGAGTTCTTCAATTTTAGATGAAATATTTTGATATTTTTTAATTTTGATTTTTTAAAATTTAATTTAATTTATTATGAGGTTAATTATCATTCATTTAATTTTTTCAATTTGCTTTATAATTTTTTTAAATTATTTTTAGTTTGTAATTCTAGTTTAAATAATTCTTAAATATAAAGTTTTTAATTAAGAACTTTATGCCAAATAATTCATGAAATAACTGGTTGCTGCAACAAAGTTCTTTGCAAAATAAACCGAGCAGACTACTGTGGTTTCGTCGTTCGTAAATTTTTAATTTTTTTAGTTTGGAATGTTTGGAAAACTTTAATTTTTAAACTTGCTTTTAATGTTTCCCATCTCCTTTTTTATTAATTTTTAAAAATTTTAATTTTTTATTGAAAACTTGTTTTTTTACTTTTGAATTAGTTTGTTTTTGTAATTTTTGTTTTATTTTATGTTTATTTTTTAAATTCAATTTTCAAGTTTTTTAAAATATTTTTTATTTCTGAGTTAGTTATTTTTTTAATATTTAATTTACTTTAACATTTTTTTTCTTTTCTTCTCATTCTTTTAATTTTGATTTCTGACTTTTTCAAATTTTTAATTTTATATATTTTTATGAAATTTTGATTTTTTAATTTGTATTTTTCTGAAATTCTATGTTTTTATATTTGGATTAATGTTATTATTTTTAAATTTTTGTTTTAGTTTTATATTTAAGGTTTTTTTAATTGACATTTTTTTTTAAATATTTTGAAATTTTTTTAAAAATTTTTTTTTTTATGTTTTTTTAATAATTTTTAAACATTTTTTTGTAATTTTTTTATATATAAAATAATTTTTTAATTTTATTTTTATAACTCTGCAACTAATTCATATAAAAGAACTGCCTATCTGAAGAATACGTATACATTTCTTGGGAATAAAAAATATTAATGTTTACATTGTTACAAATGTAAAAATTTCTATAAAAACAAAATAGAAAATTTTTGGAATGAATTGCATAGATAAATACATATCGTCACCTTTATATAGAAAGGACGTAACTCGTCATTTTTCGAAAGCGTTATTTTTGCATTTTCTGTTAGAATACCCTCAATGAAACCAACAAATCTGACATATGGATTACAATTAAGGATTTGTATTACAAACAATCTGCATTAAATAATTTTTAATTACATAACATTTTAAGAAGTTATTAAGATTTTTTTATCTTCCTGTAAAATTATAAATTGATGAGTAACGTCGTTTTTATATTAAAGTGACGATATATTAAAATATCTTAATTTTTTTTATAACATTTTTTATACACATTTTTCAGTTAAAATCTTTTTGGGCATTAAAAACAGCTACTTGCAATAAAAATTCAAACAAAAATTCTTAGAAAGCCCGCCAGCCACGCTTGACGCATTTTAAACAATTAGACGCCATTACAAAATATAAAAAAAGTTAAAAAAAATAACAAAATAATAAAAGTGAATAAAAAGCCACAAAGCGATTAAATGAAATTTTTGAAATTTTTAAGAAAAACAACATGTCATAATAATGAAGCAATGGTATAAAAACTGAACTACTTAACTTCGAAACAAAAAGAAAATCACAAAAAAAAACTGCCATTTCTGCGGAACCCTAACAATGAGCTATGAAGAGGGGAGGTCGTTAAATTTCTGAAAATATTATCAAAACGAATGAACTTAAAGCGGTAGCAAAAAAGTAACAGAAAAACAAAACAATTTTACAGTCGGTTAGGACAAACATATAAAATTATAACTTATGCCATGCGCGGCTTCAGAGGGTCATTAGACGCATGTGCCCCCTTGCCCCGTTTTTATTTCAAACATTTAAAATTTTTGCATTTATCAGTAAATTTGTTTTTAAAACGAAAATATTACATTTGAAAAATATTTCAAAAACTGAATGAGTACACTGAGAGAAATATGCGTTAAAATTAAATGAAACTGTGTTCTAAGCAAACGAATAAGTTTTTGAAAAAGATCTTGAAACAATTTAATTTTAGTTAAATACAAATGTTTTTAAAGTTAAACTTAAAACAAAAGTTTTTGTTTTTTAAACAATATTTATAAATAAAAAAACAAATTTGAAACAAAAATTTTTAAAACAAATATTTTAAAGTATGATTTTCTCAATACCACTTCTTAAGTTTTTCCGAGTTTTTGATGGCAGATTCGTAATCAACCACAATTGGGACCCTCTGAGGTTCCAAATCTTAACTCCTCGTGTTCGATATTTTTCAAACCAATTTCAAATATTTAAAAAGTGTCAAAGAAAGTTTCAAAGAAATAATGAGAGAAAAAAAAGAAAGGAGTGTTTAGTTGAAATTTCAATACTTTTGTTTTAAATTTTGTTTTGTAAAAAAGCAAATGCGTTCAATTTCTATTTTACAATTTTTTGTTTAATTTTAAAGTATTTTTTTTTGTCTTAGTGTAGAATAACGTATTTTAATTTAATTTTTAAATTTTATTAAAAATATCGCATTATTTCACATTGAAAGGTTAACTGTTAAATACAAGATATGTTCACGTTGATATAAAATAAAAATGATTATAAATTAAAAATTTTTTTTTCAAAGTAATAATTATTAAAATTTTTGATTTAACAACAAAGAATGTTGATTCTAATTGTAGTTTTTATAATCCAATTTATATTTGCTTTTGTTTCAAAAATTTTTTCCCACTTAAAATATTAAAATTTACAAAATGTTTTTATGTTTTTGTTTCAGTGTAGATGATAATTCATTAAATAAATAGGTACTTTTATAAAATTTGCACAAATTGTTCCTCTCAGCGAGACCTTGAATGCGCCCTCCCCTGGCCTATACAAATCAACTTTAGTTTTAAGTACACGTCCTCCAAAGATGCTTCGTGCAGGCTTCTCCCATCGATATGATAAGAAATCAGTATCAATTGTTAAACAGACCGTCCGATCACTGACAGATATGTTTTATTACTATCTGTCAAGTTATTTTTCGTTCATTTCAATCTGCATAAAAAAGTCAAAACATGCCTTCTCCTCAGCCATAGCGTATAAAATTGTAGTAAACAATTTAATTTGCGGTCAATTAACTGGAAATGGTAAATTACTCTTTTTTGCGTTCTTCTACGTCCTACCTCTCTCTAAATACCTAGTCGGTGATTGACTTTCATGACGTCTGCCTTACATAAAAATTGTTGAAATTTGTATGTTTTTTAATGACATTAAATGAGCAACAAACAAAAGAAAAAAAATAAATTAAAATATAATAAAGACTAGTACAATAAACAGAAAATGAGCAAATTATATGGAATACTTTGTTGCCACTGTTTCTTGGAAATGAAACTAACTTGAAATATTTCTAGGGAGTTCATTAAAAAAATGTATTCAAGACTTAAAACTAGTTTATTAATATAACTATTTATGTAGCTAGACGAGAGACAATTAATCTTTCAATTTATATTATATAAATTTCTCGTATATACAATTTATATAGAAAAAAAAAACAAAAAATTTATTATTTATTTTTTTATAGTTATTACATTTAAAATATTCACAATGAGTGGAAAACTTATTTTTAAAAAATATTAGTATATATAGAGAGAAATATGAGATAGCAAGATATAAGATGCAAGTGCAGTTCAGTTTTTGCTAATAAAATGTAATTCAAAATTCTTATAGGAACTTCTTAACCTAGGCAATATTTTGAAAAATATTCTGTGAGAATTTAAGTTGGTTTGCGTTTTACTCCAAGTATGTTCATGGAGATAGTGAGAATTATATTGAAATTATTATTCGACGACCACTCAGAAAAAAATCGACTGCAATATTGATACAAAACTCTGCTAGATTGAATGATTTGCGTTTTAGTTAACAGTTTTCTGTTAATATCATCGGTTGAAATATTTGGATGTTTTCTCTAAGCAATAATTTTTAAATGTGTTTTGCTATATTTATCTTATTGTTATCAATATCTCAGTGGAAGTGTGCTAGACTATCATGCGGAGGACGTGGGTTCGTATCCTAGCTGTGTAAGTATCAAAAATTTATAATAATTTATAAATTTAAAATAATTGAAATTAGAATTCTGTTTCATTAACTGTTTGGTCAAAAATAACCTTCAAAAGCTTTTTTTTTGTTTAAGTTAGCTTACAATTTTGAAAAAATTGTACATTTAATTTTTTAAATAAAAAATTCTTTGTTGGTGTTGCAACACAGTCGAGTATTAGACGCACACGATTTTTATATGGGTTTTGTGTTCTATAGACTAATTCATTTGTTCATTTGTTGAATGGTATTTAACAGTGAAATCTGTTGTTTTAACCCATGATTTCTTTGATATGATAAAACAGCATTTTTACCCTGAGTGTATTTTTGATTAAAACGCACCCAAAAAATTGCGTGATCCACCCTTGAACACACCCACCTCCCATACAACCCCAAAATTAAAAAGTCTATAAAGAGGCTTTTATTTGAGCTATAGTAATCAAATTTATCAAGTATGTATTTTATATTAGAACTAAGGTATGTACAAAAAATGTACACGCCCAAATCCCTTAAAATCCACAATATTAATAACACTATTAAGAGGGGACATGACATTGACCGTTTTTTAAGTCAACTTTTTTTTATAATTTTGTATTTTAATAAATATTCTTAAGATTCTAATGGATTCTAAAGATTTAATGAAAAAATTCCTACGGGTTCAAAAGTAACAGTCGGATTAGTGAGAGCGCATTTTTAACCGACTTCAAAAAGGAGGAGGTTCTCAAGTTGGTTGGTTTCTCTGTTTTTTTTTTTTTTTTTTTTTTTTTTTTGAATGTATGTACATCGATTACTCCTAAAGTACTTGCCCGATTGCCGTAATTTTTTGTCAACATATAGAGACCATCAACGCGGAGGTGTCCGACTATGAAATTGGGCGGTATTCGATAAATGGGCGTGTCATTTTAAGGTAAACACTGTATCTCAGTAAATATTGACACTAGGATACTGACATTTAAATCCAAAATACAAGGTTCGGTACAATTATAAAAAAATACCGTCAATTAAGTGGGCGTTATTGGACAAAGAGGTGTGGCAATATTAGAAAAACTCTATAGAAAAGGTGAATTATTATAAATTATGATCAATAAAGTACATAGGCGGGATTTGAAAAAAGGGCGCGACACTTTTATAAAAATTGTAAAAAGGCAGAAATTGAAAATAACTAACAAACCAGAAATTAGTTAAATTTAATTTTTAATAATAAAGTTTTATATTTGAAATTTTCCTTAATAATTCTTGCAAAATTTTTAAAAAATTTAATAGAGTAGAGAATAAGAATCGACAGAAAAAAAGCATTTTAAAAATTATGAGCTTAAATAATTGTGTTTACGTAGTTTGCAAGCTACTTAAATTCTCTAAAAAGGAAGAAATAAAAACTTAAAATTAAAATAATTAGAATTCCAATATAATAATGTATTAAATAAATTATAAGATTTTACCACGATTAATAGAAAAAGCAATTTAAAATTATTTTTTACTTTGTAGTGATTTTGAAGTAGGTTTTTTTTTTGTTAAAAAGTTTTTATTAATTTTCGCGCTACCTACGTACGGCAGCTGTACCTACGTACAAACTTTGAACGCGTTTATCTCAAAACCATGTTTTTCGTACTGGTTGCGGCAGTTGCGGGTTCATTTTTTGACGAATTTTTTTTTTTTTGTATTTTTTTTAAAATAGATTCGTTATCGTATGGCACGAGCTTTTTTTAAATTTTTGTCGATTTTTTATGAATTTTTAAAGTCAATATTTTTTTTCGAAAAAACACACTTTCAAATTTGGAACATTACCAAAAATTTAAAAAAAAAAATTTTAAAAAAACCTCCTGTCCTGTATACGATAACGAATTTCGTTAAGATTTTTGAGAAACAGATCATATAACAAATAAAAAATATGAAAAGAATTAATTTTTCAAATTAGTTTTTGTCGGGAAACATTTTTGTCTGTGCTCGAAATCTTTTTAATTGCATACAAATTCCGTCTTATATCACAAGAAATAATTTTGAATATGTATGAATAGATAATTGATTTAAATTTTTTATATTTTAATGTAATAAAATATTGAAAAATACATTTAAGACGTACATATTGGCTGCATAATGTCTAGCTAATTAACCATTAATAAGCCAAATCAATAAAAACAAACTGCTTTCTTTATAAATGGTATATTATTTGTTTGTTGGCATAAGCTTTTTTCGAAGGATACAAATAAATTTTAGAAACGTTTTGAAACATTTGAGGTGAATTTTGAATATCTTCGATATCGAAGAACTGATTACACTATTTGGATTAAAAATGTTGTTTAGTTTTTTTTTCTTTTAATTTTAAGTATCCTCAATTAGATATTTAAATACCTTAACATTTCGATAGTAAAATAGTTTAACTTACCGTTTGCGTTATCCTGTACCATAGTTGCGGCTCTGGATAGTACATCGAGTGCGGATTCCATTGTTTTCACTTTTCGTGTTAATTTGTTTAGAATTTAATAAGAATATTTTTCTTAATAAAAACAAATTTTTACTTTAGTACAGCAAAAAACAAACAACAATAGACGTTGTTTTAATATGCAATAAGCAATAATTGTAACACTGATTATAAAATCACATCAGTGTGTTGCACAAAACGTTTGATTTAAAATTGCAAAAATTAGCAATATAATCTATATTGTTATAACTTGGTTTTTATATGTTATCTCCGAGAGATTTTGTTAGTTAAAATTTTTATATTTTTTAATCAAATAACAATAACGACAATAGCTAAACCGAGCTGTGATTGCCAAACTGCGCGTATATTTACGTCTCGAGTCTACCGGCTTTTTCTGCGCTACAAAGTGAAAATTTGCGTGGAGCAAAAACAATACCGAAATTACAAGAAATATTGAGAAAATAAAAAAATATTATACAAAAAAATGCAGCGAAACGTAGCGAAAAATAAAAGCGCACAGAGAGAAAACGTTGTCGTCAACGTCGTCGTCGTGTTGTCTACTTTTGCGTTGTGCAGCTGTGCAGAAATATAGTCGATATTGCACTTGAGTAACCAGAGAGAGCGAGCGGGTAGGTGTGAGAGCACAAAAGTTGATGAACTGAAAAATAAAAAACAAATACAAGTTAAATATTTTAGTAAAACATGGTTAAATTAATAAGAGGAGGTCTTCACCTCCTCCACCTATCATCTAAGATTTGATATGCAGAAAAATTTAAATAAAGTAAGCTTAAAATGGAAATAGTTATTTTAATTATTTTAAATATTTTTTATATATCTTATATTTAGCCTAATTTTAGGAGTTGTCAAGTAAAAGAGTTGCTTAAAAAAAAATGGTTTTACGCGCCTGTCTGCTAAACAAAAATCTGCAGCAATATTGATTCTAAATAATACGGCATACTTTTAGGCATCTATTGCGGAAAGTTATACAAACATACCTTTGGGCAACATTTGAAGTGAACGTTGGCCGAAACTGCCCACACAGGCCAGCGGGCACGTGTAACGATATCTGTTAACTAAAGCGCTTTACTAGCAGCTGTCATGCTTTTTGGGTAGACCTTAAATTCCAAAGTCTGACCAAATACCCACAAAAGCATAAGAAACAAACACAGCAGCAATAAAACAGAAACCCAAAATCAACGCTTGGAAGCCAGCAGCACAGCACGTTGTCCAAAAAATGAGTACCAATAAAATAAAAATACCAACAAATATAAAAAAAGCACTACGACAAAGATGAGTGGCAACAACTTAAATGCGTTGCAGGCGGATGGCAAACGAAGCTATGGCACGACGTTGCTGGACGAGTTGGCTCAATGGTAGGCAGCCTGGTTGTTGATGAAAGCAGCAACAAATAACATTAAAAGCAAAAAACAAAATAAGAAAGAAAATACCAGAGCTCAAGCTTTTTATGAAGATGGCCGCAAATTTTTGTGCTCAGCAGACAAGAAAGACAATAAAGCAGATGTTGATGAATAAGAAAATAAATATTTTTTTTTGCCAAATATTTGGTTGTTGCAAATTTTTGGCAAATGTAAATAATTATGTAAAGCGAACTGTTAAAAGTTAAGATATGGCAACATTTACGCTCTTTTGAAAGCAAGTTTTAAAAAATGACTTAAATATAAAAATTAACCTCAAATAATTAATGGGCATATTAAAAAAATTCAGCGAATGGCAATGCTTTTTGGCAACCTAAGCTAACCTCAAAATTTTGGAATTGTAACTAATACTAAAACGATGCGCTAGTCATCCTTGGAATGTGAGATTCAGTGCTCTTAGGTGTCTGGATCCTCACACCAACGTTACTGATACCATTGCCACAACAACAATTCCATTCTCAGATCTTACAGACAGTGGTTGGACAATGAAGAGGAGGCAAATAGCCAACGGAAGCGTTTGGACGAAGTTCGGTCAAAGATTTTCATGCGCAGTTGCGACATTGAAGTGTAATTTCTTGTAACTGGCATTACTTAACAATATTTAAACAATCTAATGTTAAAACTTTTGATATTGAGCCAACCCAGACATTCACCTCAACTGCACCAAAGTCTGGATCTTCACAAAGTCTGGCAACGCTGTTTTAAATAGCTACCGACCCCCGCCGCGCAGCAGCTGTTCAATTATTTTCATCAATTCAGAAAAGTTTTAAGTTTCATTAAATTTTCAACTTGAGTGCACAAGAATATCTTGTGCCCAAAACTTACCAAAAATGAAACAGCTAGTTGTAATTTTTGCAATAAAAAAAACTTTCTCGTTACTATTTCATCAAAAAAACTTGCTGTTAAACGATTAAGCTTGAAAACACTTTTCCCAACACTTTTTTTGCTTTGTAACAATATTACACACTTTTTATGTTGCGGCTGAACAATTTTCACTACACTTTGCTAATTTTCCCAACGAACTTTTTATGTTTTTGTTATTTTTAGGAATTTAACATGTATTTAATTCGTATTTGAACGCGGCGACACACGAAAGTCTACTTCAACAGTAGAGAAAATCGAAAATTTTTGCCTTAACTTATGTGCTAAGCGGAATCCGAGGAATGCGAATGGAATGCAGTCAAGCAGCGTTGACACTAGCGCTTAAGTTGTATGGTGGGCAATAGCAAAAGCTGCAACTGTCATTAGGAAAAAGTGCTGCCATACCAGTTTGATTTCCTATCTTTTGATAATTTCGGGTAGATGGCGCTATGATGATTTACAAAGAGGCATTCAGAGGTAATTAAATCGTAGCTTAAGTTTTGTCAAGTTCACTGCAAGATTGTGATGAAGGCTGGAAAAGTGTAAGTAATTCTAAATAATAAAAAAATCTATATAAGCAATATGAAAACGTCTCAAAATACTTGGCACATAAAAATAAGAGAAGCTAGCGACGGCATAGGCAAGAAAAAGAAGTGAGAGAACGAGACACATGGTGATGAACAATCAAATTCTATTGAAACTTTAAGCCTGCCAAAACGCGCTGAAGTAAATTATTATGAAAGAGATAAGTTGCAACAATATTATTATACCCTAAACCTGAAAGGTGAGGGTATATTAACTTTGTGCAAACGTTTGTAACGCATAGAAAGAAGCGAGTCCGGTATAGAAAAGTATATATATTCTTGATCAGCGTCGCCACGTGAGTCGAGCTATCTATGTCCGTCCGTCCGTCCGTCCGTCCGTCCGTCTGTCCGTCTGTCCGTCTGTGTGTTGTCCGTATACACAGGATAAGAAGAAGGAGTTGAGATAATTGAATGAAACTTGGTACACATGGTCTCGTATACCCAAGGATCTGCACTATTTAATATTTTTGGAATCCGCCCACGGACACGCCTACCTCCCATACAACGCAAAAATTTAAAACTGCATAACTCAGCTCATAATAAGCCTACAACAATAAAAATTGGTATGTATGTGTTTTATATCAACACAAGCATGTCTTTGAAAAATGGACATCATCCGCTCACGGACACGCCCACCTCCCATACAACCCAAAAATTGAAAAAGCAATAAATAAGCCTGTGCTTAACCCACAGAGCTAAAGTTGGGCACGTTTGTTTTTTATGACAAAACAAAGATGCTTTTGAAAAATGGACGTCATCCGCCCACGGACACGCTTACCTCCCATACAACCCAAAAAGATTAAAACTCAAAAAGTAAGATTATGTTTGTGGTAGAGAGATAAAATTTGGTATGCATGTATTTTATACCAAAATTAAGGAGTGTTCGAAAATTGGGACTAATTCGTCCATGAACACGTCCACCTTCCATAGCGAAAGCACAATAAAGGCATTAACTGTGAGCTACAGGAATAAAACATGGTATATGTAAATTTTTCATCAACATTTAAATGCATATAAAATATAGGCTTCATCCGCCCACGGACACGCTCATTTACAATAAAATTTTTTTTTTTGAAAAGTGGGTTTAGGGTATTTCATAGTCGGCCTAGACCGACTTTAGACTTTCTTTACTTGTTTTTAATATACGTTTTGTTCTGTTGCAGGTTTAATAATATGTAGCTGGTCATGCAACATCATATGAAGTCATCTAATTAACGCTCAACATAGGGAGAAGATGTGGAATGACTTAACATTCTGAAATTTTATACTTAAATTTGTTCTGGTGAAAATAAAATTCTTTTAAATATAGAATGACATGTATTTTAACTTCAAATAATAATTAAATTTCAACTAGAATTTAATGAAAGTAAGTACACAGCTGACTTTGCTATGGGTATATCCTTTTTTCTTATATATGTTCACACTGAAATCAAATTAAGTAGTTTCGTGAGATGATTTCGAAATTGTACAAAAGTGCTTACACTGGGTTTATACTATGTTCACGCTGAGATCAAATTAGGTAATTTCGTGAGATATTTTCGAAATTGTGCAAAAGTGTTCACACTAGGCTTGGATAATTTCGTTTGACGTTTGACGTTTGATTTTTTTTTTTTTTCAATTCATTATTGGCCACATTCAGAAAACTCAACAGTTGCCAACTTAAATGTTCAATTAAAAATAGAAAATTCTTACTCAAAGGAAGTTTGCAAAACAATTTCGCACATAGCCATACATCTTATAAGTTGAACAACTTTAAGGTACTATTACAGTGTGTAAAAACTTGAAAATTTTTTTTTTTGTAAGAATCTGGTTCCTTAAGGTCTTAAGATTGCGTATACGAAATTTTAGAAAAAAATATCAAATAAAAAAAAAGATATAATATACATTATTTTCGTATGTCACGCATTTATTCATATATTATCGTTCATAGAAGAAAATCTAATCGCGTTTTTCTCGAAACAAGTTTTTTCGAATTGGTTTCTAAGACATCTCGAGTTCTGCTTGATCGATTTCGATGAAACTTGATTTATTGTAATCTTCATAGACTCTGTTAAGCACTCTACCTATAAAAAGTAGAGAAACTTTTATATTTTGTTTTTACGGCTAAGAATTTCTGCCAAAAAGAGGGGTTTTTTGTAAATTTGTTTTTCAACGAATGCCATTTTTTTTGTTTACCTTATTTTTTTATTTGCGTAGGTAGAGTGCTCAGCTACAACCCTTTACTGAAGAATGCACGGTGATTTTTTACTTTCCGACGCCTTGGAAATGCTGGAGACGAGAAACCAACTTACAACCTTTTTTTAAACATGCCAACTTCAACGACCTCTAGAAAATAAACAACAAATACAAAAACAAAAAAAAACATTTTTTTATATCTTCAACTTTAACTGTACATAATGTAAATAAATTTGAATTGAATAATTTTATAATACTACGTGAAAAAAATTAATATAAAAGATGTTGTTTTTAATAGCTTCACACTGTAATAGTACCTTAATTCATTGAAAACATTGCTTACCCAAGTTTCACTGAGTGGGTTGCTACCCGAAGGTTCAAAAAAGAAAAGTACCTGAATGTGGCCATTATCATGTCATGTATAATTTTGACGGCTCAGCTGTAATGGATAGCAAGATTTTTAATATGTCAAAAAAAGGAGTGTTTAATTCACAGATTTCAAGGTTGCAGTGCATTTTCGCCTAATTTCGTGAGTAATTTAAACGAAATTACCTTGTTTGAGGTAATTTCCAAATCAACAAATTGTATGGGAAATTACCATAGTTCACACCGAGATCAAATTAGGTAATTTCGTGAAATAATTTCGAAATTGTGCAAAAGTGTTCACACTAGGCTTGGATAATTTCGTTTGATGTTTGATTTATTTGTTTGTCAATTCATTACTGGCCACATTCAGCACTTTCAACAGTTGCCAACTTAAATGTTGAATTAAAAATAGAAAATTCTTACTCAAAGTAAGTTTGCAAAATTATTTCGCACATAACCGTAAATCTTATCAATTGTACAACTTTAATTCATTGAAAACATCGCTCACCCAAGTTTCACTGAATGGGTTGCTACCCGAAGGTAGCAACTGTTAATACGTCACAAAAAGGCTGTGTTTAATCCACATTACATTCAGATTTCAGATGCATTTCAGATGTTTCAAATGCATTTTTGCCTAATTTCGTGAGTAATTTAAACGAAATTACCATGTTTGAGGTAATTTCGAAATCAACAAATTGTATGGGAAATTACTAGTGTCCGATCGAAACCAAAATTTTGGCCGAAACCGAATTTTGGCCATGAAAATTGTTTTAAAAAACAAATTATTTTTTTAATTTGTTGTTAATAGCTTTCAAAAATATAACAATTGAAACATATTATAATAACGAATATAAACGATAAATATTCTTTTGCCTTTATTCATAAAAGTTTACGAGCCTCTTATAAAGCCTTTACAAAAAAAAATCTCAAAAGCAGTATTCATAAACGTCCAATAACGACAAAAATCTCTTATAAAGGCTTCTTAAATGAGTAACCTTCAATAAACCCTTGATAAAGCCTTTTGAAAATTTTTACTCTAATGTGAGCACAAATATTGTCAAAAATACTTCAAACTGTTTCAAAAAATTTGAAAACATGGCAAAAATTTCAAAATATTGAAAATAAAAATTATAAGTGACAATTTTTCTCAGAGAAAAACATAGATTAAACATTTTTTTGACTGTTTGCATGTCAAAATATTGATAAAATTATGACAAATAAACAAAAAATTATTCAATTTAACAAATTCACAAACCATTCTTGATACTGTTCCCATTTCAAATTGAGAGTGTTCCTATTTTAACAAATAAGCTGAGACAAAATTTTTATGAATAACAAAATTTTTAAAAGCATTTTATCTCTAAAAACCTTTATGACTATTGAGCACTTTAAATCTATTTCAAGATAAAAGAGATCATTTTAATATCACTTTAAGGAACTTTTTAGTATTTAAAGTTAAATAACTTAATATTATAATCTAAAAAAAAAAATCTACATTTATCGTTTTGTGCTGGACCCAACCCACACGGTCAATGAAATGACTGAATTTCACGTTTTTGTTCTACTTAACACCATTAAAAATTTTGTTGAAAGCGAACTCACATCTACCACTGAAATATATGTAAGAACCGAATTAGTAGTGTCCTATCAAATATTTGGTTTCGGTTTCGGTTTCGGCCATATTGATGCCGAATAGCCGAAACTGATTAAAAGGGCTGAAACTGGCCGAAACCGAAACCGAATATTCGGTCGGACACTAGAAATTACCATAGTTTTTAGATCATTTCAGTCGAAATTACACAAAAGCTCAAAATTACCTAATTTGACTCAGTGTGAAAATAGTATTATCGGTAAATCGCGGGTGGTAGACAGGGATGCCAGATCACACGGATGAGTATCGGTACGTTTTATTTTTATGTTGCTACAAATGTAAAGTGCAGTCGTGACGCGTATGCCAAGCATACGCAGTATGTCACGGTTACCTGTCTAGCTGGGAACCTTATAACACAAACGGATTGAACATAGCCAATGCCAATGTTTCCATGTGAACATTCTTGACTTATCTTAACTAATCCTGTATCACAAAACACTTGAAATAATGAGCGACCTTTACATTTTATCAGTTTTACATTTGGTCATATTTGTAAAAATCTAATAATTTACTTGATTTTTTAAAAAGTTTCGCAATATGATCATCAAAATCATTGAAAGTTATCTTCGAGCTAAACGTGCAAAATATTTAGTTAGATAAGCTTATATTGTTGCTGGAGGAATATTCACGTCTTATACTTATAAATCTTATACAATGTCAAGGTGGGCGTGTTAGTGGGTGGATGACGCCCATTTTTCTAACACACCTAAGTTTTGACATAGAACACACAAATACCGAGTTTCAGTTTTGTAACTTTAATATTAGTCTCTTTATAGAGTTTTCAATTTTGGGGTTGTATGGGAGGTGGGAGTGTTAGTGGGTGGATAACACCCATTTTTCTAACACACCTAAGTTTTGAAATAGAACACACAAATACCGAGTTTCAGTTTTGTTACTTTAATATTAGTCTCTTTATAGAGTTTTAAATTTTGGGGTTGTATGGGAGGTGGGCGTGTTAGTGGGTGGATAACGCCCATTTTTCTAACACACTTAAGTTTTGACATAGAACACACAAATACCGAGTTTCAGTTTTGTTACTTTAATATTAGTCTCTTTATAGAGTTTTAAATTTTGGGGTTGTATGGGAGGTGGGCGTGTTAGTGGGTGGATAACGCCCATTTTTCTAACACACTTAAGTTTTGACATAGAACACACAAATACCGAGTTTCAGTTTTGTAACTTTGATATTAGTCTCTTTATAGAGTTTTCATTATTTGTGTTGTATGGGAGGTAGGCGTGGCCCATAAAACAAAAAGTGCATGACTTTGGGGAAAATTGGGAGACAAGGGTCTTTTTTTTTTTAGTCTTTTATCACGTAGTGGTGTCCGTATATGGTTATTTTTTTTGGTGTTGCACTGTTTATAATTATAAATGAATTAATTTAGTCAACAATAAATGAAGGGACTTTTTCATAATGTCAAATTTATCTGACGCTTAAGTGCTGATTAAGTTAGGAAGAACAGCTGAGTAGAGTAAATAATTTTATATTTATTATACACAAAAATGGATAGAACCAAACTTGGTGTGCACCAAGAAATAGAGACAGCACACATGCAAATAGATGTGATAAAGCTGAAAAGTAGTTTTCAATTAAGGATTATATAAAACATAAAATTGAAAAAATACTTAAAGGTCTATAGATGTATTATATTATTATTAATAATTTTTAATTAATTTTATTAATTAATTGGACAATATTTATTGCATTTTAATTCTTGTTTAAATATATACTTTTCACAAAATAAAATCACAAAAAAGCTAACACAAGACAGTTTTCATGTATTCACAATAAAAAAATGTACAATGATCTAACGGCAGTTACTTAACCGACACTTGGGGAAAAAGAAATTGTATTGTTAGCTATCTGGCGGTTAAGAGCTATACGAAGCCCCTATCCGTGATTTATTATATAAGGTTATCCCAATATTTGGCATTATCTTACTTTATGGAAACAAAAAACGTTCTCTTTCTAAAATGAATGATAATCAGGGTCTCCTCCCAAAAACTTATACTTTAGTGTTCTGTTTTACTTTGTTTTAAGTGTATGTATTCAATATTTTGCTATTAATGCAAACCAAATGACGTGAAATTGTAATAAAATTGTAAATTGTAATAAATTTGATGCCTAATTTGTGTATGTTTCAATACGTGGTATTATTTATTTTTAGCATATTATGCTTTTACTTAAGTTTATATTTTAAAACTATTCATATATATATATTCTTCCATTACAGTAAATAGGTTATTTTATGTGCATATTTTTCATTTTTAAGTACTAAAATAATATCTAATATTAAACTACTCTTTAAGAAATCAGATACAAATTACAAGTATTTAACTATAAGTTGCAAATTTTTCCAACAAATTAATTAACACAGAATTCAGATTGACAGATTGAAGCAGTCAACAGAAATGTCACTACTACTTGTATTTTTAAACCTTATGCGGGCCAATCGTCAACTAAGTCGGTTGTTGCTCAAATCAAAGCGTGTGTAACTTTATCAATTGATCAGTTTGGCACCTGTCGAGTTGGTTGATGAAAAATCAAAAGATTTTGATTTTTGGAAGTTGCCTCACAAATCACTCAATTCGATTGCGTTTCGTGGGGTAAATTTTTTGATTAGCTGTCAACATACATATTTTTAGCAGTCATATGTTAAATAGCATTGAGTTTGTTAACAGTTGCCTTTAAATTAATTTTATTTTATATATATAAGAACGAAAAAAATTACATTGATTCTAAGAAAGATCCCTTTGAGAGAAATTTCTTAAGTCTTGATGAAAATCCAGCATGAATATATTTCATTATTTCTATTACAATAGAAATTTTCTTTCTAAATATTTGGAAGTTGAGGTAAAATCCTTCAATTCAGTTAATACTATGTTCACACTGAGATCAAATTAGGTAATTTCGAGCTTTTATGTAATTTCGACTGAAATTATCTAAAAACTATGGTAATTTCCCATACAATTTGTTGATTTGGAAATTACCTCAAACAAGGTAATTTCGTTTAAATTACTCACGAAATTAGGCAAAAATGCAATGCAACCCTGAAATGTGAATATATTGTGAATTA
This sequence comes from Tetanocera ferruginea, assembly GCA_958299015.1. Classification (NCBI taxonomy): domain Eukaryota; kingdom Metazoa; phylum Arthropoda; class Insecta; order Diptera; family Sciomyzidae; genus Tetanocera; species Tetanocera ferruginea. The sequence goes on from OY282644.1 coordinate 31,192,072, forward strand.
AACACACCCTTTTTTTGGCGTATTAACAATCTTGCTATCCATTCCAGCTGAGCCGTCAAAATTATACATGACACATGATAATGGCCACATTCAGATACTTAGCTGTTTTGACCCTTCGGTTAACAACCCATTCAGTGAAACTTAAGTGAGCGATGTTTTCAATGAATTAAAGTTGCACAATTGATAACATGTACGGCTTTATGCGAAATAATTTTGCAAACTTACTTTGAGTAAGAATTCTCTATTTTAATTGAACATTTAAGTTGGCAACTGTTGAGAGTGCTGAATGTGGCCAGTAAAAAATTGACAAAAAAATAAATCAAACGTCAAACGAAATTATCCAAGCCTAGTGTGACCACTTTTGCACAATTTCGAAATTATCTCACGAAATTACCTTATTTGATCTCAGTGTGAACATAGTATAAGAGAGTGTGTGGAATTACGAAAGCGCTGTCGAATAAATTCTTTAGTTTTTATTTTGTTACAAACGCCCTGTTCGAATGTTCAGCGCCATCTACCGGTAAGGAGAACAGGCAGCACTGCCAGCTCTGGATAAAATTCCAGCACTGTACAAAAACAAAATTGAAAAACGTCAAAATAATTCTGCTGACTGCGCTGCTTTGGAGCTATATTATCTTCGAATGCATCCGCGGCTCCAATAAGAATTTTTTTCGCTATTAATCAGATCGGAATTTTTGTCTCCAACACATAAACGAACGCAGAAAAGCGATATAAGGTGGAGCAGTTAAGACGATAAACCATAAAAAATTGTTAATAAACTGAAATAAATAACATTAAAGTGCAATTAATAACAAGGAATTGATTTTTATACATTACAACAAGAAAAAGAAAAAAAAAAACAATAAAAAATAACTCAATACTTTGCAAAGAACTCACACAAAACTGACTGACTGAAAAAATCAATTCTTTTGTTGCTGTTTTCTGCTGGAGCACCCGCTGTGGAATCAATTGAATGGAAATAATGTGTGAATGAAAAAAAGAGGGCAAAGAATTTTAATGAACTGAACGGTAGATAGAAAGTGGCGAAAAAGTCGCACGCGTTTGATTCCCAAAATAAAAAGAAAGCGTGTGAATTAGCAACGAGAGTAGAAATTACCAAAACCGGCGGACTGGCAGGTGTTCACACAAAATTCGTGGAATAAACCGCAATAACAACTTGTTTTCCAATAGTAGCAATAACTCAAGGTCGTAGCACTTGAAAGCTTCGTCACCACAAACAAGTGGCTGTTGGTTGACTTGTATTGTTAAAGTTAGATAGGAAGACAGGAGTCATTTACGATGGCCATTAGCTTCGAGAAACATCGCGAGCAAATTGTTGCCGCTTGGAAAGATGTATTGGATGACAAAAGCAGCACGAACTGGTAAATTTTCCTTTCGCTTCATAGAAATTTATGTTTATTAATTATTTTTAATTACTTGAACTCTTGAATTTTACTAAAGGTCACTCTTTGGCTATGAGGGTCAAACGAATGAGCTAAAAGTCATGGGCAGCGGTGAGTGTGGCTTGGATGAATTATGTGAAGATCTGAACAGCGGCAAGATAATGTACGCATTCGTGCGCATCGAAGATCCAAAGACGGGCCTCAAGAAGTTTCTTCTCATCAATTGGCAGGTCAGTTTGTATGGGTTTGTGTGTATGAGTGTGTTCATAGATAAGCGGCAGGCTCGTTGCTTTAACTTGTAGTATTTTAAAAACGCCCTTTTTTGGCGAATTACCTGACTTGACCCCTTCTTTGCGTCTGCTTTATTTTAAGAGGTAATTTTGCTGTTAAGTGTTACGCTTCACAGCTATAAGTATACTTATCAAGTTTCCATGCTTTGTAGGCTTATCTTATCTATACTTCAAAGCTGGTATCGTTTAATTGCTTGAAACTGATTAAATAGTTTTTTATCTGTTTGTATTGAGTAACAAGTCGTTATCTTTTCTTTCTTTTATTTAGGGCGAGGGTGCTCCTGTGCTGCGTAAGGGCACCTGCGCAAATCACATACATTCCGTATCCAAGTTGCTGCATGGCGCTCACCTCACAATAAATGCACGCAACGAGGATGACATTGATTTGGAACGTCTTTTGAAAAAACTCAGTACTGTTAGCTCGGCCTATAGTTTTAAGGAACCGCGTGGCATACAAGATGAGCAAAAAACACCTGTGGGCACTAATTATACGCGCGTTATACCTACCAAGGAGCTTAATGCCAGCGTCATGCAAGACTTCTGGAAGAAGGAAGAAGCTGAGGAAAAACGTCGTCTTGCTGCTGAAAAGGAAGCCAAGCGACTTGAACTCTCAAAGTTGGAGCAGGAGCAACGCATGCGTGAGGAAAAAGAGCACCAGGAGCGCGAGAAAAAAGTTGTTAGCTTGGCTAAGCTGCAGCCAGCGCATGTGCCTATAAAGACGTATGTTTATTGAAACTTAAGATTTTGCTTAGAATTTAATTATAATCTTTTATTTGCAGATCGCCGCAACCTTTGAGCCCGGAGAAAACAGTAGCAAGTTTCAATTCTTGCATGTCTGAAGCAGAGCGCATGCGTCAGCAGCGCAATCAAGAGGCGCGCGAATTAATTGGCTCACGTGTTGGCGCTGCAAAAGCAATCTTCACCAAAAACACCAGTGAGGGTCAGCTGCAGACCAAGTAAGTAATCCGGCAGACAGGCTGTGTTCAAATCATTGGAACAAGTAACCAATAAGTCAAAATCAGCCAGTGAATGCCGTGCTTTATTGGGGAAAATGTCTAACTATTTAAGTATAAACCTAATATGCGACCTGGGCATGAAGGCGTTAAGGAAAATGAAAAGGCAAACGAGCTCGCTAGGGACGGTATCTTGGTATGATCACTAGTTAAGAACCCACAGACATGCCGTTAGTTACTCTCAAGCTGCTGCTGCACTTAATACTAAAGTGAAAATCAACACCAGATGGGCTGAACTCTCTACCTGTAAGATTTTCAGGCTTATTTGGCCGTTTTTTGATCTCAGCCGATCTAGAGCGCTGCTCTCTCTGAATAGGTTAGACCTATCCATCATGGTGGCAGTCATGATATGTAGACATGCAATCCGACTAAACCTTTTTGAAACGACTTCTGTAGAGATGGAGGAAGAAACCATACCTCATCTTCTATGTTTCAGTGTAGAAACGGTACTTTGGTTATATCAGTGGTTCAGAACCCACCAGACAAACCGCTAGCTACTTTCAATTTGCTGCTCAGCGATAATACTAAACTGACAGCCAAAACCAGACGGACTGAACTCTCTACCTGTAAGATTTTCAGGTTACTTTGGCTGTTTTTTTATCTCAGGATCTCTAGAGCGCTGCTCTCGCTGAATAAGTTAAACCTATCCATCATGTTGGCAGTCATAACAGGGCACTGCCTGGTAGTTAGACATGCCTCCCGACTGAACCTTTTTGGAAACGACTTCTGTAGATGTTGCAGAGATGAAGAGGAGGAAGAAACCATACCTCATCTTCTATTTCTATTTCTGCGATAAGCTTGATGACTTAAAGTGTCAGACGCCCAGTTAGCTTTATTAAATGTTCAATGTGGTTCCATAGAGATTGAAGGCCAAGTGTGCTGCGGTATAACAATTAACCAAACGGGTCTAAGTGAACTGGTGTATTTATTACATAAATAGCCGTCCCTTCCTAACCTAAGTTATCGGGGTTAATAAATTTTCTCATGCAATATTTATAGCCCTTCTGCTCAGATTTAAAAAAAATTGCTCTATAAAGAAATAGGGTCCCCATTATTTTGACCAGAAATAGCTATTTTATTATATAAGCTGTAAAGAAATGTTAAACAAATGTATAAACAAATAATCCTCTTACAATTTGTCCAGATTAAATACTGCGCCACCTGCAAAGCCAGCACGCACTTCTATTGCTCAACGCATTAATGCTTTCAATCAACCACAACAGCAGCAGCCAACAGTACAGCAGATGCCTCAGCAGGTGCAACAGCAGATGCCACAACAGGTACCACAGCAGAAGCCAATTGAAACAAAAATCGAACCAACCAAAGCACAGCCCGAACCCATACCCGCTGCCGTTTCACCAACACCGCCAATTGTTGCTGCTGAGACGGTTACGGCTGCTTCGGTTGCCACCACTGCCACTGCCGCTGTTGTTGCCGTTGCTGTTGCCGCTGATGTACAAGAACAGCCTGTCACGCCTGAAGTCACTGCAATCGCCAATAATGATGATATTCAACCATCGGCAGATGATTATGTCATTGATACTGAGGAGCAATACTCGACCATTAAACGTTCACCGCACAGCAAAAACAATTCCCTGCAATCACCCGATGAAACTTCCTCATCCAATGCTACCGATACTGCAGTTTTTCAGGATCATGAAGTGGATGACGACGACGAAGAAGAGGTGCGCACAAAGGTATCAATAACTGTACAGCAGCCACAGTCCGTCAAGAATGGACTGCTGACTGCGTTAGAGCGCAATGATTGTAAGTTTCCTGCAGAGCCTTCAATGTACTCAACAAAAGAATTTAACAATTATACAAATTTAATTTCAGTGACTGATATTGTTAATGAGGATGACTTCATTTGCCAAGATGCTCTCGGCGATGTGGGTTTGAAAGCGCAAGCTCTCTACGACTATCAAGCAGGTACGTTAAAGTCATAGTAGATTGCTTAAATTTTCGTTATTTAAAAGTTTTTTTATTTCCCCTCACATTCAGCCGATGAATCGGAAATCACTTTTGATCCCGGCGATATTATCACACATGTTGATCAAATCGATGAGGGCTGGTGGCAAGGCTTGGCACCAGATGGAACTTATGGACTGTTTCCGGCAAATTATGTCGAAATAATCAATTAATAACAATAAAATGAAGAAAAAGAAAGCTAAGCTTAAACAAATAATGGGAATTTATAATGCAATTTAAAGAAAAAACACAAAAAAAAAAAAACGCATAGCTCTTAAAATTTTAAATCAATTCAAATTTCTACATATTTATACAAAGAATATTGCTGCAAATCAAGTCATGGCATAAACATTTATATATATATGTTATTGTGTACATTCAGCAAGTCGCACTTTTTCATACATGGTCTTTATATATATTTTATTATTCTTTTCTTACTCAAACAAGTTTCATTTCGAACAAGACAAACATTTTTTATCGTTTCTCAATATTTAAGCCTTAAATTTTCATAATTCCTACTTTACCATTTGTGCCAAGCATTTTTCCAATTTAGCTTTTTTGTGCTTGTTTTTTTTTTTTATAAATATGTATTTGTTTTGTCCATTAAATTTTTTGTATTAAAACATTTTACTTTTTATACATTTGGCTCAAATTTTACTTCATTAATTGCGTCCTTTTTACATAAATATTTATATATATATATAAATAGGAATATAAGTAATAATGCATTATAAAGTATATTGAAAGATTGTCTATTTATAATATTAACAACAACAAAATGTATTGTGGAGAACTAACTGAAATTGTGAGTATTTAACTTTTAAACAAACTCAACACTTTGCCGTAAAACAATGTGTTTTAATTTACGTAATTTTAAGCTTTTGTTTTAATTACTGGTTGTCGTTTTATGTTATATTTATATTAGAAATCTAAAGTTCTCAAGTTCTCTTACAGTTTTGTAAACACCATTATATCTAATTAAGAAATTATGTACCTTTAAATTTTTATTTTAAATTCTTTCCATAAAAATTTTAATCAACTTATTGAACAAACACAATATTAACGGTTTTTATTTTTAGTTTTATTTGTTTTAGATACCAAAATATTAAAAAACAAAACAAAATACATACCTTGATTTACGAACAAAAAATTTTCCTACTACTTAATAAAATTTATACTCATTGAAAATATTTGAGCATATTTTCAAAACAAAATTTTGAACTGACAATGAATGATTTATATCAAAAATCTTAACTCTTAACATCCACTTAAATGTATAACAATAAGATTTGAATAATAAAATTATTATTAAATATATAATACTTAAATTTTGACAATATAGCATTTATTAACAATTGCTGTGTGTATTTTTTACTCTTTAATCAGGTTTTTGCACTCCAACTGATAGATTTTAGTAAGGTTGTTGGCTATAGTTTTAAGGCTTAGTTTTCTTGAAGTTACATACGTTGAATGCAGTGAATTTAAGCACTTATAAGTCGGTTGAACTTTTTCTTTAACAAAAAAATAAGCTAATTATTGGCTTATCATATATTTAATATTATTCACAAATGATTTTACTTATTTTGATAAAATTTATGTTTATACAAAAATAAATGTAACGTATTTGAAAAATGTCTAAAGTACGAGCTAAAAGCGGCGGAAAAACCGAAGCTAAAAGCGACGAATTTTAATTTAATATTAAAATTTATACTCTGTATCAACTGCAAATGTCGATGTAATGTGATGTCGCAAATTGTGTTTGCGTTGGTTAGTCGCTAGTGCAACTCAAATAAATAATTGGACCAAGAAGACTCTCGAGGAACACCATCACAGGTTGGATAGTTTCTAGGATATTTTTCCTGTAACCATATAAGTTGGTTGCTATAACATTTTTAGAGTTTAGTGTGGGAAATTCACCATTTACGAAATTTTCCTTTACAAAACTTCACTTTTCATAATTCCCCTTTTACGAAATTGTCCTTTACAAATTAATTTTTTTAAGATTTCTACTCTTTAAGAGCAAAAATATACAAAATAATGAATTTAACAACCTTAAAAAAACAAAATTATATTAATACAATTTCTGCACTAGTGCTCAATCCTATTATTGCGCGCTTAGTTAAAAAGGGGTATTCTTTATGCCTACTAAATGCCGTTAGATGGTGCTAGAACAGGAAATGTATGATCCGTACAATGATTTTTCTAAAAGTCTGATGCAAGTAGTAGAAATGACATCTTCATATTGTGGAGTGGTTTAAAAATGTATAGAAAAAATAATAGTGCCTTTTTTTCTTCGGATGAGAATAAAAATACCTTAAGGCCCAAAAATATTTGACCTCTGGGTATTTCGCAAATTGTTAACGGTAATTTTGAAGCTATTTTGGACTTAAGCCAATTTGAAAATGAGGTGTACAAACCAAACACATATGGAACATATTTTGATGGTAAATCATTTACTTTTAAAATTAAGTGTCCCGATACATTTCATTTAACAATTTTTTTGGCTTACCGATTGATAATACTGTGCTACAGTTCAAAATCCTTGAAATTTGCCGGACACCTCCAAAATCTAGGCTTATGGTCAAAGATTTTGCTTACCTTTGCCTTTGCCTACCTTTGCCAACCGATTTTAAAAATTTAACCGGATTATAAAAGACGAAACTTAAACTTTTCCAACGATATATATTGTTTGGGATAGCTTGAGAAAACTGTTTGTATTTACTCTGCAAATACAATTTTTTTTAAAATTTTGTCGACTTTTTCCAACTTTTCGACATTTTTTCCATACACAAAATTATACATAGACCACACTAGTCCAGCATGGATTTATAAAATATATTTAATAAAAATTAACACGCAATTTATTTCTAAAAAATCGGTCAGTAATTGACAATGTTATGATGGAAATGCGCCTCGTCGCTCATGATGATTTACGATCCTCTTTGTTGTTTAGATTGAGGAAGGCTTGACAGTAGGGGAACTTGTGTAAGTCTTGCTTGTAGGGGAAGAACATGTGTTAGTCTTTCACTAAAATTTGCAGTAGGGTCCGTTTGGTGATTCCCAATTGCATGGTCCGTCGTCTGGTTGAATGTAAGCCTTGAATGGCTTATTCGGAAACTCAAAAACATTTGCATAAATTGAAATATGACTTTTATAAGGTGAGTTTTGGTTAAAGTATACCAGTGCATTCATTTTCAATTTTGCAGTCAAAGAAAAAACCGCTGTTGACTGCAAATGTATGCAAATGTTTCCGAGTTCATTCACGGCTTACGTTTCTGCCGATCCTCTCCGATCCGTAGTGAAATAGAAATTGTTTAATTTTTGTTTAATCAAAAGCAAGATCTGCAAATACAATAAAATGTCTTCGCTTAACTCTTCGCCACAACCGTTACCGAATTAGACAATAGAAGACGGTAAGATTTTCATATCTTAAATAGAAAGATGCAAAGGAATTCAATTAAATTTTAAAGCACAGACAAATTCAGCTACAGGATAAGTTTGCTAAGTTGAGCCCTCGTCAACCTCATTACAAAATTTTGGTTTTGACTCCGATGACAGAATGATGCCTGAACGAAAAGAGAGAAGAGTTATCTTTATCAATTGATGTAACTGGATTTAAAAAAAATGGTGTAGCCGTTCTAGAAAGAGAGAGTGGGCAAAGATACATTAATTCGAGCGGTAAGGTGGTTAAAGCAAGGAAGCTACAAATTTTGAAAGAGTGAAGAAAGAAATGGAGTTTTTTTCTTATGTGTTTCTTATGGATGAGATTCGGAAAATTATTTTTGATGAGTACCGGTTACTAGGGACCTATGGCACAAAGAAATTTTTCATTGCAAGTCATATTCACACTTTGCATACACAGGTTTCGCGGTTTAAAAAAAGTTAAAGTAGTCTTAAAAGAAGGACGGTTTCATACGATTACTATTTAGAAATAATAGCCGGGAAAGAGTTAATATATATATGGATTTGATACCACCAATATTCCATGATTTTTATCATGAATATTGGTGGTATCTATATCCAAAGAGGATATAAATCCAGATTTAAAGAATTCAAAAGCTGATGATACCAAAGAAATTTATATATATATTTTTATCTGTAATATTATAAAGTTCGAAGTTGTAACATGAACACGAAAACGCATTTTAATTTGATATTTATGTACTTATTGTTTAATTTCTTGACTTACATCTTAATAAATATTGAAATTTTTAAAAAATGTGCTACGCAAAAAGGCTTAAATCATCGGAAACTGTATAAATTATATCTAAATCCACCAATTTTTTTAATAAAACTATTTATTCATGTTATTATAATAATTTTGCATCTTTATTTTTCACAAAATTTCAAAACAATCTTAAATTTCAATTTACTAAAAACCACATTTTCTGACTTAATTCCTTTGTACCAAACGCTAAAGATATATCATACTCATATATCAACCTTGAGGCTTCAGGGTAACTGTGAAAAACCAAAATAGGCAAAAGAAGTAGAGCCCAATTTGTTTGCGATTTGTTGCGATTGTCCAATAGTGGCATTTTCAAAAAAATTGGCAAGAGTTAAGAGACGGACGGTGTTTGTAATGGTTTTTTTTGTTATTAAAACTGAAGATCGACGATACAAGTTTGTAAATGAACGCAGCAGCCATTCTTGTCGATTTAAAAAATTCTTAATTTTTAACATAAATCTAAGTTTCACGAACAATCAGAAAAAAGTTTCTCGGAATATGATAAAAAAGGCATCATATTTAGAGAATAATGGTATTGACTTTGCTCCAGAGAATGCTTTTCTCTAAATGTGATCCTAAAAATCCACTAAAAAATGAAAAAAAGGTTTTATGAAAAAGAGAAATACATAAAAATATATCGTTTTTAGAGAAAAAGACTTTTATTTTTGAGAAAAGATTTGTTTTAATTGAAGAAAAAACTTCTCATAGTGAGTTTTTTATCAAAATATAGGAACACTTTAAATGGAAATATTTCCATTTCCCCCAAGTGAAGAAATATTTCTTCGAAAATGCGAAAATTCATTTTTATTTCAAAAAGGGAAAATTGCTATTTTCGAAAATAGATATTTTAAATTTTTGGCCACCATATTGGATCTTACTGTTTTAAATTTCAACATTACTTTTGAAGTCAGTGACTTCAAAATCCTATTATTGTAAGTTTCACATAGATACTATAATTTTGGACGCCATATTGGAATCGAAACTTTTAATTTCAAAATTTTCACATCGAATTCGGACTCAGCAATCGCAAAAAAATTCTTAGAAATAATTCTAGAAATTTGGCTATTAAACCGAATAAAATTTTCCACTGTTGAATGGCTAGGACGATATTCGCTTTAACCCATTTTAGGCCAAGGTTGATTTTTTTTTGAAAAAATTGAAATCTTTTAAAACATATATCGTTAAGACTCTAAAAATAGTTTTCAATTGCAAAGTGTGGTCGAATTTCCGACCATTAGCCGGAAGCGGTATCAAAATATCAAATTTATTGAATACAATTCTATACAGAGGATATTTTTAAAGAATTTTTTACAATGCAAAAGTACACTTTATTTGTTGTTGTTATAATACTGTGTCGACAAGGAATAACAGCTAAACTCATTTTGAAAATTTCAGAATGGCATTTTTCAGATAAAAATTGCTCCTTAATATCAGTATACCCTGGCTTTTGTTGTTTAGATTTGATGGCCTCAAGCATTTAATTTTCAAGGTACAGCCATATAAATTTGAGTACTAGTGTTTTTCTAGTTAAATTAATAAACTCATTTTGTCCTAACTCGACTTTAGCGGTTATTCCTTGTCGACACAGAATTGCTTGCAGGGACGAAATTTTCCAACAGGTGAACGAATAATTTAATGGTTGCGAACAGCAATTCATGGCAAACCAAGCGGATGACTTTGGATACAGTGACCAAATAGCGAGTGAATTGTTTTTTCAAATCGACGCCACCCATGAACCGATTGTAGGTGTTGATCAGGTTGATCATTGGTTGATCACTGAATCCGTTTTCTAAGTGTTACTATCGTATTGGCCGGCGCTTTTCATGGGCTCCAAATTTTCGTAGTTTGTGGCCATGTTCACGTCTCCATTGGTGGCCCATCTAACTAACAATATTTCGTTCGTTTTAACGAAGAGATAATCGAAGTCGCCGCGTTTAAACTTTTTGTATTTCATTACGACACCCAAATCGCCGCTCATTTAGCAGACACAGCAAATAATATGAGGTAAAAAAGTTATAGAAGTAGACTCGATGTTTTTCGGGATTTTTTACATTAAGAAGAAGCTCCAACACTACTTGTGCACCAAGTCTGATTGCTATGTCGTATGTGACTGACATTCCACTATATGGAATTGCCGAATAGGTATAACCACCGCTGGAACACAAAAACCAATACTTGGAACCAAAACGTATAGGCTTGCGACGAATAAACATTTTACAAGAATGTCATGAAAGTACGGCACCATTTGTTCATCGATCGAAAGATGAGTGCTGAACAATTCAGGGAAAACATCGGTCACCACGGTTACTACCACAACAGTTGACTACGCTGAACGAAGCCATATCATATCTTCGTTGAATAAAGAGGTGTTTTTGACAGATGCCGGCCGGCTAAGTTAGCGAAAAGAACTGTCACTCTTACCTTGTAATTATTGTATCATGGACACATATAATATATCGTTTCCGGCCAATGGTCGATTTTTCGACCACTCACTTTAGTGGTGTCCTGGTATGATCAATATACATTAAATGGCCAGGCGATGAATGGTTTGTAATGTTTAAACCTGTGACATGAATTTCTCTTCATTCCATATTTAACTTTATTAATTTCAATATTAATTATAATTTAATTCAAAAATGTCCAAAAAAGGTGTTCATTTAAATTAAGGTATGCACCAGATGCAAAGCAGCCAATCTTGGTGACTTATAAATACTTTGAAAGCTAATGCATCAAGCTTACTTTTGATATTTTGCCCATTGCTATGACTTGCACAGAAGATAAGATAGAATTTTTTGAAATAAGGTGAAATTTCTTGGTCGAAAAATCGACCAGTGGGAAAATGAGTTAAGGGTCTAGATTGTTGCTGGATGCTTTGCATACTCTCGATATTTAACCATAACTAAAATATTAAAAGAAATTAAATGCTGTTAATTTGTTCATTCGATCCAAATAATTTTTAAAAAAATCTTATCGACTTGTATTGGGACCATTCCTTTATATGACAAAGAAATGATCACATACTTTGGAGTTATTGGGATTTTTAAAAGTTGAGTTTGAAGTGTCTGATTAAAATAATGAAAATCTTATAATATAAATCTTTAATAAAAATAAACACTTGTACAACTTGAAAATTTTGTTTATTTAAAGTACAAATTTTACTTTTCGACAATTTTGTCTGAATTTATTTTAAGATATTGACTCAGATAGGCTTAAATTTTTTTGAGTTTGAGATGGGTCATTTGAAAATAAAGAGTTCGATTGAATCCATGCCTAAATCGTAGTGCTCCAGTTCAACTTGAATATGCTGGTACACAGCTGGTGGTTACACGAAACATCTCCGAACCAAGTAGAAGTTCAATAGACTAATAGATCCATCCTCCGTTGTCTGTTTGACGTTTTTGCTATCTTACTATATACACTGTGGGAATGCATGTATATCCACAGCATTCTTGACCACGAAACTTCTTTCTCTCTATCAATTTGTTTTTTTTTTTTTTAATATTAAATTGCTATATATAATTTTTTTAGTAAAAATTTCAATAAATAATAAAATAAAATTCAAATTAAATAATAAATTAATTTAAATAAATAAACATAACAGCAGAAAATGTTGTCCCTTTTTCGACACTACTGCAATGCTAAAGGGTTAAAGAAAACCTTAAGCAAAACCTTGGCTTATCTTCTAATTACAAACTCTTAACTAAAGTAGGCCTTTAGGAGCAATGTTAACAATGTAGAAAGCGGTGATGACAACAAAACTAAACAAAAACAACAACAATAACCAGCTGTTGGCTTCAACGTGGAAACGGTGCTGTTTAATCGATTAAAATAATTTGTAAGTTCCCAGAAATAACAAATTTTGTTGCTAATATCGAAAGTTTTGTGTTTTAAAGTGTACCATTCTAATTTAAGATTTTTTGTCAAATAAAAACGGTTTCAAACCCCGAGTTAATTTAAAAAATGTTATAGCCACAGTGGTTTATTTAACAACCGTAATGTTTAAAGTTTGCATTAAAGAAGCTTATCGTATAGAGCTGCGTTATCAACATACAGATAGCGTCGAATAGAAGAAGACTCACACAAAATGGGAAATACCGAGAGTAATGTTACAAGCGGTGTTAAGAAGCAGGCGGGCGTCTCTACACAAGCGCTCTACAAGTTTGTGAATCTTAAAGGTGGTGGCCTATTGGTTGACATGATGAAACGTGCCTGTCAAACTAAGCAGTTTGCGGAAATCGATCATGCTATTAAGACAAAAGTGGAGCCGTTCCTTTACAACAAGGGAGCTGGACGTTATTTTCCTATATCAAAATTGGTGCTGTTGCGCAATAAAGAGCGAGCGCGCACCAAGCAGCTGCCGGAGATACGAGCACTTGAAAATCCCGATGAAGATTTTAATATTCACGACTACTGTCCGGAGGTGTCGGAAGCAGAGTATATAGCTAATCCGACCGCCTATCGTTTTGTGGTTTGGAACTTGAATGTAAGAGAGCTTTCGAATAGGTTTTGCAAATTTTTTACATTTAATATGAAAACTCTCAGGAGCGTGGTGCTGTTGGTGAAACCATTTTGCATCTTTGTCTGCTAAATGCCAGCTCTCTGCATGCCGATTTAGCCAAGCGGCTGCTTAAGTTCTATCCGAAACTTATTCTCGATATATATTTAAGTGATGAGTACTACGGTGAGAGCGTGCTGCACATAGCCATTGTCAATGAGGATCCGGCTATGGTTAAATATTTGCTAGATGCAGGTGCCGATGTGCAGGAACGGTGTGTGTGTGGTCTTTTTATCCCCTTTGCATATTTTACCTGCTATTCTTTTAATCTCTCCACAGCTGCTGTGGCGCTTTCATGAGTGCCGAAGATACAAAAGCCTCACGATACGACTCACCCGATCACGAATATGTCGGCATTCAAACTATGACCAATTATGATGGTTATGTCTATTGGGGAGAATATCCGTTGAACTTTGCTGCTTGTTTAAGTCAAGAAGACTGTTTTCGCCTGGTGCTAGCACGAGGTGCTGATCCGGATCTACAGGATACCAACGGCAATACGGCTCTGCATATGCTGGTCATTTACGAGAAAGCTGAAATGTTCGATGTGGCCTATGAGGTGGGCTCCAACATACACATACGTAATATGTTGAATTTGACGCCGTTGACGTTGGCCGCCAAATTGGGCCGTGTCGAGATGTTTTTCCATATAATGAGCATAGAGCGTGAAATCTATTGGCAGCTAGGCAGTATAACGTGTGCGGCGTATCCACTGTCAAAAATTGATACAATCGATGGTAAGACGGGCAATATTAACAAGGATTCCGCTTTGAATTTCGTAGTGTTTGGCGTGAGTCTTAAGAGAATAGTTTATTTGAAGCATATTAATGTTACTTCTGTTTTCTCTCTACTGCACAGGACAAATTGGAGCATTTGGAACTGCTTGACGGTGTTGTCATTGATTTGCTGAAAACCAAATGGGATACTTTTGTAAAGCGACGTTTTTATAAAGAATTTTATATGTTTGTTTTTTATTTTTTGTTTTCTCTGGTGGGTTTTATACTGCGACCAGGACCTCCAGAAGAGGATGAAGAAGATGACTCAGATGAAAATGGGTCAAGAAATTCAACAACCATGGCTAAAATGTTGGCACATTCAGAGATTGTATATCGAGGAGTCTTGAATGAGGCATATAGTAAGGTTTTTGTGTCTTTCCTGAATTGAAATTGCCTAATTTTAAAGTTTTGTTCAAAATAGAAACGTTTTGGTTAAACATGACAGATTATGTGGATGAGAATGATGTCGAGTTAATACCTTCGTGGTGGGAAAGCTATGGTGAATGTCCTTTGATGAACATGGAAACCAATTTGGCAAGGGTAAGTGTAACTTATTATTGAGTCTTCAATGTATCAAAAGCCAGATACATTTTATGATAAAAACAAGAAGTCTTTATTCAAACTGATTGTAATTTGGAATAAGAAAATTTTACAGAAAAATGATTTTTCTCAAAACATTGAAATACTCGATTGCTATAATACAATACCCTTCTCAATCGTGTAAATCAAATTCGAAACATAAATAATTTAAGCGAGTTACATTTAGGGTTTGTTTTTTAAATTTTTGCCAGTTGATTTTCAGTGCCAATTGATTCAACTTTGATGAATCTATTTGCAATATAATCCCTTATGAAAATGTTTTTAATATCTACCTATATGTTTTTCAAGTTTATTTGCCATTCCAATGCACCCTCTGTTATCTTTGAATATCTCAACTGCCCAGCAACATTTTTGATACAAACTAGGCCTGCATTCTAAGATACACTCCTTCCATAAGACATTCTAAAAATCAAATTGTGTTTCTCCTCAGCCTTATCGAAAATTGCTTTCAAGAGGTATCTCACAAACTTCTAATAGGCTATTTGAAAAGCTTCCAAGAATGCTTCCATATAATGCTCAATTTATGCTAAATTAGTGTTGTCTTGGGCTTGTTTGCATGCTATAATTACTCCAAGGCAGTATTAACGTTTCTGTTGGAAACGGACTTTTGTCAAAAAATATAACAAGAAAGAGAGCGCTCACAATTCGTCATAGCATACAATTAATTTTCACTGGTCACATTCAGCGTACCCAACAGTTGCCAACTGCTAAGTCAAAACTTGATGCACATAAATATAAAGTTGCGCATTAAAATGCATTTAAAAATAGAAAATTTTTAATTTGTCGGTAAAAATTCCATTCGTATTTGATACAAAGCTTGATATTTCATAAACTTCACAATTTTTCTGAAACTTCAATACCGATAATAGCGCTCCCCGATGTGTTGCTGTCACAACAGTTGACACAGCTGAATGTGGCCAACGTATATAACAACGAAAAGCTGTTTTTGACAAGAGTTCGTTTACTTGTAGCTCAGAGAATCAACATTTGTCAACACTACCTGCTAAAATTATTCTATTATGGCTTGTTTGTAAAAAAATAAATTTGGTTGTTGTTGTTTTAGCACATAAAAAAATGAGCAACCGACTGATGTGATTCTCAGTTGGTTTGTGTTCCTGTTAGTATAAAAGTGCAGAAAATCTATTAAAAAAGTTATATTTTCCTGTGCAAATTGGATGAAAGAAAATCTGTCCAATTGATCCAAACAAACAATCCCAAAATTAGTTAGATTAGGCATATGAGAGCATATTAATTATACCCTAAACCTGAAAGGTCAGGGTATATTAACTTTGTGCAAACGTTTGTAACGCATAGAACGAAGCGAGTCGAGCTATTCATGTGCGTCCGTCCGTCCGTCCGTCTGTCTGTCCGTCTGTGTGTTGTTCGTATACACAGGATAAGAAGAAGGAGTAGAGATAAATGGATGCAACTTGGTACACATGGTCACATGCACCCAAGGATCTGCACTATTGAATATTTTTGGAATCCGCTCACGGACACGCCTACCTCCCATACAACACAAAAATTTAAAAGTGCATACCTCAGCTCATAATAAGCACACAACAATAAAATTTTGTGTGTATGTGTTTTATATCAACACAAAGATGTCTTCGAAAAATGGACGTCATCCACTCACGGACACGCCCACCTCCCATACAACCCAAAAATTTAAAACGCAATAAATAAGCCTGTGTTTAACCAAAAGAGCTTACATTTGGCGCATATGTTTTTTATAACAACACAAAGATGGTTTTGAAAAATGAACATCATACTCCCACGGACACGCCTACCTCCCATACAACGCGAAAATTGAAAACTGCATAACTCAGTTCATAGTTAACCTACAACAATAAAATTTGATATATATGTGTTTTATACCAACACAAAGATGTCTTCGATAAATAAGCCTGTGTCAAGACCAGTGGCGTAGCAAGCATTTTTTGGCGCCCCCAATGAAATAATGAAAAAAATTATGATATATTATATATATTTTTTAATATTTAGTACAAATAATTATAATACACTTATTAAATGACATTAATACAAATAACACTAAGCGTGGAAATCAGAAAAAGGTTCTGTACTCGACAGTTCATTATATTTTGTTTCAGATTTAGGGTCTCTTAACACGAAAATCGCAAAACAAGTTTTTATAGTTAAGCCTAGTAGGGTAAACTGGGGTACCCTTGACTTTGGTGCACATTTGACTATGACGTTTTCGGTATGAACGAACCGTTATTTTACAATAATTTGTTTTATTAATTTTGCATCATTGTATTTCAGTAATCGTCACGAAGTTTGACGATTCTTACATTACATGAAGAAAAGTAACAGAAAAGTTCTTATGTTTTGCGCGCGTAACTGTTATTTTCCGGCACTGATACGTAACGCCTTCCTGACCGAGTTATAAAATTTAATCAAAGTACCTTTTACAAAAGGTAAAAACTATTTATTTTTTTTGAAAATATAAGTGAATTTCAATAGAAGTAAATATAAACTTAAAAAGTTTTAAAAAAAAGGTGCCGAGAGCATTTGGGTACATTTGACATTTTTGATTGAGGTACATTTGACAAATATTAGTTGTACGAGTACAAAGATCGAGTAACATCGAGATGTTACCAATTCATTTAAAAGTTTTTTAATATATTTCTAAATTGGTTTTAATAAAAAAGGTGGTTTCAAACATTAGAAAAGGTGTATCATTAGCCGAAGAAATAAAAGGACATGAAGAGAAAATAACGTTGGTTAAGAAATGAAGAATGAAAGTCTAAGGATATTAGTAATTCTGAGCTTTGATTCTTTTGGGTTGTTCTGTAATGCTAGTCTTATTTTTTCCCAAGTATTCAGCCACTTCACTTTTAAATTATTTTTTATGTAGAGCATTAACATCAGTGGAATTCCCATAAGCGTTAAAGACACTTGTGGTTATCGTTAACTGGCCCTTAACTACCTAACCTGCTAACTCGTATCCATAACATCTTTGCTAGCAATGTTTATTCCTAACTTTGACAGTTCGTTAAAGATAACTGTTGCTTGCTTAACTACTCGCTAACTGAAATAATAGTTTATATTTTTTTATTTCAATTAAATAAATTTTGCTATATATAATTTTGACATCAATTGTATCGAACTGATCATGTTACATTCGATATTTTAACTATATTCTACTCTCACAAACACGAACTAAAGATATATTGAATTTTTGTATGAATAAACTGGTCTATTTTGAGAAGTAAAGCATGACTTTCTCAAATTTTTCAATTTCTTCACAACAAAATATTTGTCGAATTTTCACGCAATAAAAAAATGAATGTTGCGAGTGAAATTTCACGCAAACGGATAGAGTACTAGGATTTACGTGTTTTTTAAAGATTTTACAAGATTTATAAGATTTTTAAAGTTTTTCTCACTTTTTTCAAATATAGTCGCATATGTTGAAATATATCTCTATTGTTATTGCATGTTATATCTTGTAGACTTCTTGTTCAATATTAATAATCACGCTAAGCCGAATAAAATTTCTAATTTTCTTCATGTTTGATCAACAAATTTTTTCATTTGGATGAGTAGTTTTTGCGCTATCATAATTCATAAAAAAATCGAAAACTATTTTCATTTTTAGTGGAGAATATAAACTACCGCCGAAAGAAATGCGTGCAAAAATACGGTCAGGAGATGCATTTGAGTGAAGACGCTAACATTCGACATTGTACTGTATTTTACATATTTTATTCAATTTTACACTGATTGATACTGAAATAGAAATAAATATTTGAAGTGCTACTCTCAGGTTTGGAAAAACATCTTTCTCTTCAAATGGAAGTTCTGTTCCATTTAAATCTGTATTATAAAACTCACCCAAATTTTTATAATTCTTTTCAAGATCGTTGTACGGATTATTCTTACTTAATAAATTTTCAACGTCAAGAAAATACCAAAATTTGGAATTAAGGTCCCTTGTCTTGTAAATTGTGAACCTTTTTCCTGATGCAGACGATCAAGACAGCTTTTCATAACGCCAGATTTTTCGCTTTCTGCGGAAAGACCATATCTCGAGTGAATTCTCCGCGCATTTATCGGCGACATTTTATACGGATTGTTGTATCGATTCTCCATTTTTTACAAAGATTTTTAGCATTTTCGATAACTTTTTCACATATCTCGGTACGAATTTCTGCAAGTTCAGTCGCCAATAATTTGAGATCATGGAACGCTTCTTTAAACTTAATTTTAGGACCTTGTAATCTGAGCTGCACACGGTCAATTCTCATAGAGTTCAAGCCAGCATTGGACTAAAGTCACGGTTTAAGATAAAGATTGCAGCATTTCTGGTGTACCACTTGTGGCAGTATTTTCATCTGCTAATTTTTCTTTTAGTTCTACGTATTCTTCCAGACCCTCGACAATAACGCTAACTGCTTGCGCTCTGGCTCTCCATCGTGTTACAGATTCTTTAACAGGTTTTTTAAAGCATTTTTAACAATTTCCATCGTAATATTGAACGTGAGAAAAAGAGACGTATGTTATCAATTATTCGAAAACATGTTACAAAGATTGAATCTTGGTTAGCTGTCACCAGCTATCACAATGTTGCCTTGTTAGCTATCACAATTTACAAATGTTGCCTTATTTTTTTTCTATTATTCTTTGTTGAACGCCAGATATGTGATTTGACATAAGGGCATTAACATAGCATTGTACCCTACAGTTGGCTAACTTAATTATTGAATTAATTAATTAAAACAAATTTTTATGCAAAACTTTGCTTGTCTTGAGAATGATTTGGCGCCCCTCTGCGAGTGGCGCCCGGGGCATGATGACATCCGCTGCCCCCCTCGCTACGCCACTGGACAAGACAAAGATGGTTTTGAAAAATGGACGTAATCCGCCTACGGACACACCTACCTCCCATGCAACCTAAAAAGTTTAAAACTCATTAATAAGGTTATGTTTGTCATAGAGAAATATAATTTGGGAGAAAAAAATTGGGAGTAATCCGTCTATGAACTCGCCCACCTCCCATAGCGAAAGCACAATAAAGGCATTAACTGTGAGCTACAGGAATAAAACTTGGTATGTGTAAATTTTTCATCAACATTTAAATGCATACAAAATATAGGCTACATCCGCCCACGAACACGCCCATTTACAAAAATATTTACAAAAATTTTTTTGTTTTTGAAAGTGGGTTTAGGGTATTTCATAGTCGGCCTAGACCGACTTTAGACTTTCTTTACTTGTTTTTTATTAACAAGCCATAAATTACAAGCATTGGATACAAATCAGAATGTTTTTTTATTTGACAAACAATACCAAAATGTCATAAATTGGGCACAAGTGGGCATATTCATTTCTTTGATAAATGATCAAAAAAATACAAACATTATTCAAGAATGGGCGTGTTAATTTTTTGATAGACCATCACAGTAAGGCTTGATATCAAGAATATTATGGCTTAGCTCAGAATCATTCCCAAACTTAATTATTTCTCTCCGTGTAATTTTTTTTGGGAAACACTTTTTTGCTGGTTCGTTCACTAGTTATCTGACCTGAGAAACAAATTCATATTTTGTGTCAAAAAGTAGCTAATAAATGTCCGGTGAACGTGTCAGTGAATGTCCGATCTCATCACCGAAAAAGGTGCTAATTTTGGTACACCTTAGGCAGGCATAGTTTACGAACGAAGACCGAAACGGGCACTCGCCGGTTAATTTTGTCTGAATATAGTCGCTCGTTATTTAACACCTTATTGACATAATAAAGATTAACTTCGAAACTATTTCAGGTGACTTTCCAGGTACTTGTTGGATATGTTTCGGGTACATTATAACTAAAATTTTTCTTGAGAATTTTGAGTAAAAATATTCAGCAAATTTCAGTTGAAAAATGAGGTACTTTTCGCAAACCAATCAGTTTAATAATTCTGTCCTGTGTGCTGGAGCTCGTTTGCATTCGGCTTCATATCAATGGTCGATTCTTTTTTTTCATTAGCTTTGTAGTTGTTCGTAGCTATAAAAAATAAGATTGTGCCTGATACTCCGGACTTTTGTACCTGAAGACTTTCGTACGGGCACAAATTGTTTCTCGGGTGATGCAAATCTTGAAGTAATTGTTGTAAATTAGAATTTGTGCTTTGTACAAAAAGAGGTCATGGCAACAATTCACATAGCGTTAAATCGCTCGAATATAGTGAAAAAAAAAATCTAAAAAATCTAACCAAGAAAACTAAGTTGATAGGCTGTGATCCCGATTGCTTCGCCTGAAAGCCTCCGCGTTCTGTAAAGGAAGCATTAGGATGCCTTCATCTTGTGTTTGAGCCTTGGTTGAATTTTCAGCCACGACAATTGCATTTTCATTATCCCCTTCTTGCTTGTGACTCCACAGTATGTAGACTTCTTTTGAGTTATTAGAAGGTTAATTTTAAAAAGGAAAGCAATCCTCATTAAATTTAACGTCTGGTGATAGCTTAATATTTTTCCTCTTCATATTCCAGAGTTTGTACCCATTTGGCGCACATCCTACCATTACAGCATTGAAGCTTTTAGAGTCGAGCTTAAGTTATCACGCAGCTCCGGTACGAATAAATCGTCCTTCATAAGAACTTCAACACCTTTGTCGCTGAATCCTTTCATGCATCTCGAACTCGCAGCCATCAAGCTTTGATTATCCATCGCAACATTGATGATGATCTAACTTTTCAGTTCCAATGATGGACTGATAGTTGGTCAATGAAGAAATAGTTTTGTTCGGTACGTTGTGATCTGCCATAAAGCAGACTCCTTTCACATTTTCGGCAGCACTTTGAGTGTCTCCCTATTTCCAAAGGTTATTTTAATACGCTGAATCTAAATCCGACCTAAGGTTTTGAAATATCTTAATTTTAAAGTGTGATTCCGGCTCTTTTTATGATATTATTGAGTTGATTCTGATCAGTTAAATTGAAAAATTCAGTTCATTGTTTTCTGTATTTTCTCTATATTTTCATTATATTTTTATAAATTCTTTTCACAGATGCGCATAATTGCTGAAATTGTGATATTATTTGGTGCCATTCTATATCTCTTGGCTGCAATAAGAGAGGCACGATTTTTGGGTTACAAAATGTTTGTGGAAAATCTTGTAAGCTGGTTTTGGAGCATCTTTAAAAAATCTGATTTCTTATTTTATTTACCTACAATCTTTCTGGTTCTAGATGACAGCGCCATCACGCGTGATGTTTCTTTTCTCCTGTTGCTTAATGATGATCATACCGTGGGTGCGTTTGACCTGTTTAACGGAAATAGATGATCACGTAGCTGTAATGATTATGCTTACAACTGCGCCATATTTTTTGTTCTTTTGCCGGTAAGTTTTCTATAAAATTTTAGAAATTATATTTCTTTGATGCTTTACAGTGGTTTCAAAACCGTCGGTCCCTTCGTTGTGATGATATACCGCATGGTTATGGGTGATCTCATACGTTTCGTTTCCATTTATCTGGTATTTGTTATGGGCTTCTCACAAGCTTACTACATTATATTTTTAACTTTTGATAATCCTGCCACACCTGAAGAAATCGATGACTCGCAGTCGAATCCAATGCCCTCACCTATGGAGTCGATTGTAGCCATGTTTCTAATGTCCTTGACCAATTTTGGTGACTACTATGGTGCCATGGTTTCTACTCAGCATGAATACGAGGCCAAAATACTTTTTTTTCTCTTCATGGTAATTGTCAGCGTGTTGCTGGTGAACATGTTGATTGCTATGATGGGCAACACATACCAGAAGATAGCGGAGATACGCAACGAATGGCAACGTCAGTGGGCACGCATTGTGCTTGTGGTAGAGCGTAGCGTGCCACCTGCGGAGCGTCTGAAAAATTTTATGCAATATAGTCAACCAATGTCGGACGGAAGACGCGCTTTGGTGCTGCGACTGAACATGAGCGTAAGTCTAGATATTGATCTAATATTTTCTAAATAAATGCTATTTTCATTTTTGCATCCTGACAGGATGAAGACAAAGAGGAAATGAAGGAAGTGCAGGAAATGAAACGCATTCATGAACGTTTTGCCAAAAAACGTCAGGTGGAACGAGAGGCACGTGCACGCAAACAGCGTGAGGCGTACGAGAAGTTCTTTGGTTCGGCGCCAGGCAATGAAAGTGATAATAATAATATTTGAGTTGTTACTGCCAATGGTTGGTATCTGTTTGGTTGTTAGTTGTTTTGCATTTTTAAATTGCTTTTTTTATCATTAAATTTTACTTTCTATTTTACTGGAAAAAATAAAAATTTCTTTATGATAATAATGAAAATGTTTATATTATGGGATCCAAGTCAGGTTTGAATGGTTTACATCTAAAATCAACTTGAACCTAAAATATCACTATTATTTACAGCTGATTTTAAGCCTAAAACGAATATCATTCTATGCGATTATACCTGTTATTGCTATTAAGATAGCTCCTATAGAAAATAAATTCATACAGGGCGTATGAGTAACATTAATGAGTAACGTTTGAGTGTCGTTAAAAAATAATGTCGTGACATTAAAAAATTATATATAAATTTAAAAAACTGTGTAAAAAAATAAATTCAAAACGAAATTATATTTAAAGAAACGTGTACTTCAGCTATCTGAATACAGAAGTATCAAGCTGAACAAAGAAGTATCCAGTTCATAACTTCAAGACTAGAGAAGTTTTTTCTATAGATTTTTAAACAAGAATTAGTAATTTTGGGACATGGCGTTCATTGTACGTTCAATATACGTCGTTCATTGAATACCACTATTGTTTTTGCGTATTTACAATTAAGTTGTGGATTGCGCCAGTATTTTGTATTTTGTCTACATTGATTTGATACAATTCGTCACATTTGTTGTGTGAGGCTTAAACAAACCAACTAGTGTTTATATCAACATTCTTTGATCAGAATGTGTGAAAAAAATCGTTTCCAGATCGAAACCACCCCACTTACCTCCGAGAAAGACATAATTCTACTTGAAATAGTTAGAATCTAATGTTGAAAGGCACGATCTCGGCCAACAGAAAATTTTTTATCAGCCGTGTGGTATGCTACGCTGTCTGCCTGACGAGTCATTATAACACACCAGAGACCAAAATAATAGTCAAAAATCTACAGAACTGCTTGATTTCGATGGGTGTCAGAACAGAACAGAATACAATCTCAATATACATTTGATATTTTTATTAAGTCCTATTAAGTCAGAGCCGTCTTAAACTAGGATGGGGCCCTTGGGCACACAAGAATGTGGGGCCCTTTTGGAAAGTAAAAAAAGCGAATTATAATAACATTTTTGTACTAATAAGTATGAGTATGACCATTTATTATAGGTAATCAAATATAGTATGATATAATATGTCATTAATGATATTGAAATGCTGCTGGTTTTTTTGGTGACGATTACAATAATGGTTTCTTTCGGGATTTCTGTTGAGCAAAATCTTCTCTTATATCCTTAAAGTCAATTTTTTGAAGGATATCACTTTCTATGCACATAATTGACAAATTACTCAGACGTTCTTGTAACATTGTTGTTCGCAATTCATTTTGTATTCTCTTAAGCTGCGAAAATGACCGCTCTTCACTACAATTGATAACCATCAGGCAAAGGAATATTCTTATAGCAATTTCTACGTTTGGAAAAGTTTCTTCCAGTTTATCTAATTTTATTAGGTTATGTAAGGTTGAGATATTTAAATGCACTGATTGGTTTGCTATGTTTTTTAAATATTGGCTTAAATGAAAACATTCTGTTTCGAGCTCATCTGCATTAATGTCTTCATGATAAAATTCTGCAAATTCTTTGCATTTTGCGTGTGCTGCGAAATTTTTTTCTTTCAAATGTATCTTTGTAGTCAGCATATGGTTTTTTTTTTCTTTAGCAGCCGTTTCGTACTGATTAAAATTATTGCAGTATTGACATAACTGATTAGAGATTCGTAGAGTTTCGTTACAACGTCCATGGTCATAGTGCTGTAAACTTAGACTTGTTTTATTCATAACTCCCAAAAGATCATTCCATATTACCGTTAGAAGAGCAGTCTCGAATTTTCCCATTTTTTTTGC
Organism: Tetanocera ferruginea; assembly: GCA_958299015.1. Lineage (NCBI taxonomy): Eukaryota > Metazoa > Arthropoda > Insecta > Diptera > Sciomyzidae > Tetanocera > Tetanocera ferruginea. The sequence goes on from OY282644.1 coordinate 31,216,980, forward strand.
TAGGCTTTGGGCTTCCTTTTTAGTGTCTCCTGGTTGATTGATGCCACTCGCGGTAGAAGACAATGCTTCAGAAATATTTAAATTACCATTTTGCAAAGCATTAATAGCATTAGCGCGTGCAGACCACCTAGTTTCCGAAAGAGACTTCAGGACTCTATTTGCACCTAAATGATCTGTCAAAATTTTCCATCGTTTTGTCGAAGCCGAGAAAAAATTGAGCAATTTTTGTACAAGTTAAAAAAATGTTACTGCTTCAGTAACACACTCAACAGCCTGAACACCCACTAAATTTAGCGAATGTGCTGCACATGGAACGTAAATCGCAAATTCGCAAACTTCTTTAATTCTTGACTGAACACCAGAGTACTTTCCAGACATATTTGATGCATTGTCACAATCTTTTATAGAAATATCAAGGCTTTCAAAAGAGTTTAAAATGGTATTTGCTATATGTTGCGCATTATGTTCATCCATAGGCAAAAATTGCAAAAATCTCTCAATAGGCTGTCCGTTTTTTACGTATCTAACTATGAAAGTCAGTTGGTCAACGTGGGACAGATCGGGCGTAGAATCGACGCTAATAGAGTAGTACTTTGCTGATGTAAGTTCTTTGACAATGGTTTTCAAAACTTGCTGTCCCATTAAATTAATAAATTCATTACAAATATTTGCCGATAAATATGATGTACTTCCTTTTCCACGATTTCCGTAGTTTTGTATTTGATCAGCAAGAAAAGGATCAAATTCACTAATCAGTTCTAAGCATCCCAAATAATTCCCATTATTTTGCGATCCTAATGTCTCATTATCACCACGAAAAGCAAGACCTCTTGAGGCCAAAAATTTCACGACTGCAACAATTCTCCATATATTCTCCAATATATGCTTCCAATCTTTATATCCATCAGGAAAACTTAAGTTATGCCCAGTACCAGTAGCGGCATTAAATAGACGACAGCAATAACAGTATACAGTTTTCTTTGCTGGTGAATAAAGGAGCCATTTTCTTTTTAAAGACTCACCGTTCGTCAATTTACGAATAAAAATATTTTTAGTAAAGTATCTAGTTTTCGTTTTACCATTTGCATCTGGTAAACTTGTAGAAGTTTCAGAGAAGTCACTTTTTTTATTTTGGAAAAACTCTGGCCCTTTTCGAATCCAAATATCACGGACTTCTGTCGGTAAAATATCGTCACAGTAAGTACCAGGGTCGGGAGACACTGATACATTTACCACGTTTATCTGACGCTTCAAGTCGATATAATCGAAGTCGCTTCGACTCAAACCATTGCATAAACTGAACCTCAAACCGTCTTGAAAATTTCAAAGCGATTAAATAAGACCTCATTTTAAATCGGTTCTTAAAATTTCAAGTCGCTTTGAAAGCACGCATAAACAAGTTTTAATTATGCAACCGTTCTGAGAATCTTTCGCAGTGTTCTAGCTGTCAAACTTTGTTGAGCACAGTGACAGAATGTACATTGACTTGTCAAATTGTGAAAATGCTTCTACAATCGCTTTCACTGAAACCGACTCAGTGTTTGTGAATAAACACTCTACTTTTAACCGTACTGTGACAAAACGGAATAAATTAATGCGGTTCAACGTGCCGGATAAACGTGGTAATTTTCTAAGCTTGCAGTTATTAATTCACAGTAGCTTGAAGTCGATGGTTCAGCATCTAAAGTGTGTTTGTCATTTTCGTCACAGGTAACCTCTTTTTCCTGGTGATATTCAGAGGTACTTTCGTCTTGCGGTGATGAGAATGAATAATCCCTCGGCTTATTTGTTTCTTCAACCGTAAAAAATGAAGTGAGCTTTGGAAGTTTTTCCGTTATTTCTTTTTGAACTATAACTTTTTTTCTTTTTTGTGAACCACTTAAATATGTTCTTATCGACATAATGAAATAATGTTTAAACGAACAAATCGAAACTTCTGTTTATCTTTCTCAATTTTAGATATCAAACGAAACAAAATAACGCCACTCACTCTTATCAGACTGATAGTTTAATACATCATTCGGGGATTCCCCCAACCATAGACAATGTCGACATTTATGTTAGGCCTTGTTTAGACGGTGCAGCTTGACTTAGGAATCGGAGGGATTGCTTGAGTGATCGCCAGATCGTGTACTTAGTAAATTAGGTAGGACACGTTCGGAAATATTATTAATTAGTACAGTAGGAATAGGCGCAGTCATCGATATAATGGCGTAGATATGCCTTGTAAATACCTTCTGATAAGATTACTGATTTGTGAAAAAAGTGTAATGTGCCCGACAAAAATGTTCTGAGAATAAATGTGTGAGAGAAATTGCTGATCCTTCGGGGCCCCCCTGAGATTGGGGGCCCCGTGTGCCCTTATGGTAAAGACGGTACTGGTCCTAGTCAAAAATGGTACTTCAAAAATATCATATTGGATTTGTGGTAGTGGCGTTATCTGTTTCATTTTAAAGATACTTTTCACTTTACCCTCATACGCTGTTGTTAGGTATTAACCTTCGTTTGATCTAAATTCTTATATTATTCAATGAGTTAATTCTGAACATCAGCTAGACCGAGTCGTAATCAATAACGAATGAGGTATTTTTATACCCTAAAGCATAGTACTCTGTTCAGCTTCACGCGAAATTCCACTCAAATCTCCATACAAAAAATGACAGCTGTGAAACAAGCGTGAGTATTTCTCAAGTTTTTCATCAAAGCTGTACTATGTTTCGCTGCGTAAAATCTAGTATACTATTTTCACGGCAATTTAATTGAACCGACCATTTATTTTGCCGTGAAATGTGACAGTTGCCATTTCATTTAAGAAAAAAATGCAAGCAAAAGAACAAAGTTTGTCATTGAAATTATATTTTTTGTACTATTTCTAAAGTTTTGCAATAAATAATTGCAGTTGTTAGAAATTTTCAATACGGATGCACCTTTCCACGGTGTTGGCGGTCTCAAACCTTCGCAGCTGTAGATTGCTATAAACTAATTACTTGTCCTGCTCCACAACAAAGGGCATCATCTGTATGCATACTCGTATAATTTTTATTTTCTATTATTAGAATCACAAATAATACAAATTAAAGAGCTTAAATAATTGAAATTTTTAACTGAACATCAGCTGTTCGTTCGCAATAATATATCTGCCAAAATTGTTCACGCAACAAATAAATAGATGTTGCCAGCGAAATTCCACGCAAACGAACATAGAACTAGGCTTAAACCTGAAAGGTCAGGGTATATTACCTTTATTCAAACGTTTGGAACGTATATAATTAAGCTAGTCCGGTATAGAAAAGTATATATATTCTTGATCAGCGTCACCTCATGAGTCGAGCTATCCATGTTCGTCCGTCCGCTCGTCCGTCTGTCCGTCTGTGTGTTTTCCGTATACACAGGATAAAAAGAAGAAGTTGAGATAATTGAATGAAACTCGGAACACATGATTACATGGTCCCAAAAAACTGCACTATTGAATATTTTTTTAATCCGACCACGGACACGTCTACCTCCCATACAACACAAAAATTGAAAACTGCATAAATGAGCTCATAACTAGCCTACAACAATAATATTTGGTATGCATGTGTCTTATATCAACACAAAGATGTCTTTGAAAAATGGGTGTCATCCATCTACGGACAAGCTCACCTCCCATACAACCCAAAAATGGATAACTCAATAAATAAGCTAATGTTTAACCAACAGAGATAAAATTTGGAAAGTTTATATTTCATTACAAAAAACACATGGTTTGAAAAATGGGTGTCATCCGGCCACTGACACGCCCACTTTCCATACAACGCAAAAATTTAATACTCAATATATCGGCTTTTGTTTTGCCTACAGACATAAAAGACGTTTTTGAAAAATTGACGTTATTCTTTCGCGGACACGCCCACCTCCCATGCAACCCAAAAATTGAAAACTCAATAAGTAAGCTTATGTTTAACCAACAGAGATAAAATTTGGTAAGTTTGTATTTTATAACAACACAAACATGGTTTTGAAAAATAAGCGTCATCTTATCACGGACACGCCCACCTCTCATACAACCAAAAAATTTAAAACGCAAGAAATAAGCTTATGTTTAACATACAGGGATAAAATTTCGAACACGCCCGTCTCCCATACAACCCAGAATAGCGAAAATGCTATAAAGGCATTAGCATGTGAGCTACAGGAATAAAACTTTAAATTTTTAAAGATTTTTCAAATTTTTCTTCAAAATTTAAATGGATATAAAATATGGGCTTTATACACTCATGGACATGCCCATTTTCAATACTATTATTGTATTTTGCAAAAGTAGGTTTAGAGTATTTCATAGTCGGGCTAGACAGACTTTAGACTTTCTCTACTTGTTTTAAACTGACAAAGTTGCCATTTACTTACATTCACTGTTAAACTTGATATGTGCCATTTAACTTACAATTACTTTGCGGCATCGGTCGATAAGTACAGAAGTCCCAGGTTCAAATCCCGGCCAAGCCATGGTTCAACGTTTTAATATTTATTTAAATCTTTAAATCTTTTTTCATTTGTAATCAACAGAAATGATATATTCATAAATTCATAGGTTTTGAAAAATGTAGGTAGTAAATGGTAGAAAATTTGTAGATGATTGGATGGTATCATAGATGGGCACATTGTAGTTCAAGTAAAATTACAGTAAAAATACAATTTTATTGATTACCGAAAACAATTACAGTTAAAATTAAATTTTACTGATTACGGAAAAAATTGCAGTAAACAACATTTTTACTAAAGAAAGTGTCTTGTTAAGAAACCTCTTAATATATCACGATCATTTCTCACTACAACCAAAAGCTTTTTTGTGCGCTTTTTACTAAATCTGAGCCACAGCTGCCTAGTAATGTTACAGGCAGCGTTGCCGTTTTTACTTCGATCGAAGTTTTTTACTTCACTTTTATGTCAAACACTTCCACACTTCCTCTTTTGTGGAAACACTTCGATTTTGAGTGATTAAAATTTTTTTTAGTTTTTGATTTTTTCACTTCATTTCACATTAAAAAAATCAATAACATGGCATAACTGTTGGTGTAAAAGAATTCATAACTTTTACCTTCTCTCACAGAGTTTTGTATTGGATGAGAGAATTTTAATGATAGTGGCAACACTATGTTCGATTAAATACTTCTTGCAAAAGCGCGCGTTGTGAAGGTTGTTGAAATGTAAGTTTGTAAGAATTAATTACTTCGAGGAAGACTCTGATATTGCAAGTCGTATTGCAATATCAGAATCACGAATGACTGATTCAAATGTGATATATTTACAATTCTTGTCTTATGCACTGAGTGCTGTTAATTCACTTAATGTAGAATTTCAAACAGAATCGCTTAGTTTTCATGAGTTGTTAAAATCATTAAAATTGTATTTCAGAAGTATTGTTATTAATTTTATTGACATCTCTGCCGTAGAATTTGATATAATTTTTAAAAATGATCTCAATAATTTTAGAATTAAGCCTTTGTCTGATATATATATAGTGCCTAGAGCCCAGATAAAATTTAATTCCTATGATGTATCTGTAACAGATAAGAATGAAATTTTAAAAAGTTGTGTACATTTCTATTACATTCGTACACTAATTATGAAAAGAATCAATTTAAAATTTCCAGTTTTGAGAACATTACAAATTTTGGATACAAGATCTTTAGCTAATAGTTTGGTTCCCCTCATAAAACTTTTTCCTAATCTCATCGAAGAAAAAGATATCGACTGTCTAGAAAAGGAATGGCGTCTTTTAATATTAAATGATTTTTTAGCTGAAAAAGATTTGAAGAGCTTTGGTTCTACGTTTTTAAATTAAAAAGTGCCTTAGAAGTCCTGATGTACCAAAAAATAAAAACTTTCGTAAGAGCGTTGCTAAGCTTACCGCACGGTGGTGCAACAACAGAAAGGGTATTTTCACAATTAAAACTAATTAAAAATACAACTACAAATAAGTTAAAATTTAGCACCGTAAATTCGATAATGCTAATAAAGGACCACTTTCTAAATGATAATTTTTTAAATTGGAATTTCTAAACGAATACTTTATCGAATGTTCGTTATAACAGTGATATTTACTTCAGAACCGAAGAAATAGCTGCATAGAAAATGGAAATAGAAATTAGAAATAGATAATTTTTTAACATTGTTAATTTATACATATAAGTGATTGAAATGTATTTCAGTATTTTCTTATTGAACGCATATTTTCTTATTAAACTTTATTGATTGATTTTTATGAAAATATTTTTATTGATTTTTTTGTTATTAATTTTGAAATGTACCTGAATATGCTTAATAAACATTCATGTTAAAAACAAAATTAATTTATTTTAACACTTCGAAATCTCTGAAAATACTTCCATCTTGTAGCCTATTTTACTTCGTTTTAAAATTCTCGAACGGCAACACTGGTTACAGGTAGTATTATGATTCCGCATTTAGTTTGCTAATTTTACAACATTGTGTCTAACAGCCAATTTGCACTTCGCAATTGGAATACCTAGTATATGGTATGATTGCTTTCACCGTGCCTTCCTTAGCGAGCTCATCAGCTTCACAGTTTCCAGAAATGTTCCTCTGTCCCGGCTTCGAGACTAGACGAATGTCAAACTTCTCAGCCATTTCAATAAGAGACGATCGACATTTGAGGGCTGCTGGTGATATTAAGAATACTTCTTCAAGGGATTTTATAATAGCTTGGCTGTCCGTAAAAATGCAGATATCACAAGCCAATACCTCATTACATCTCAGCGACTCTGTAGCTTTAAAAATAGCAATTATTTCCGCCTGAAAAACACTGCAGTGGTCTGGTCTTCTTCAGAAAAGACGTCTCCTCCGACCTCGTCAGCAAGGTTGAGCCGTCAATATACATATTCTATATTTCCTTTGGCAAAAGAGAAGTGAAACCTACTTTTCATTACTAGGAATTAATAAAATACTGATTTGATTTCAAAATGGAAATACTGGGGAATAAAAAATAACTCTCTCGATAAAAAGCCATTCGCTACTTGATAATTTTAACTAAGCTGTTTTTGGAAAAGCAGATTTGGAAAATCAGTTAGAATTTCAAATTTGATAGATTTTTGAAGTAAAACTTCTTTACGCACGCTTGACTTGGGGAGTAAGCTGGTGAATGCGTTACGAAAAGTGTGATCGGGCCAGGCGAACGGAATTTACGGGAGTTCCAACTTTTTAAGAACACAAATTTTCGGTTTTATTTCACGAGACTGCCCTTCTACTATCAAAATTGAGTGATGTTTGTAAAAGGGGGCATTGCACCGTCCATTAAATGCCATTTTTGATATCGAATAGATTTCGAATTAAATGTCGTATTACAATGAAACTCAGTAGTATGCAGTAGTATATTGGCCAGATCTTCCAATAATAAAAATAACTTTTGTTTTGGAAAACGCGGCTTGGCTCCGCCCATACAAGCTAAATGATCGATACTATGGAATAGCTATGGAAGTAAAAGTCACAAAACAGACTCAGAATGGAGTTACTTTTTTGAGTAATGCTGCTATTTGTTTGTTTCAATTTTCTTCAATTTGCTTGAACATAATGGAAAAAGAAAATAAAATATTGTAATTCTATGTCGACAAGGAATAACAGCTAAACTCATTTTCAAAATTTCAGGAGAACATTTTTAAAATTAAAATTGCTACCTAATATCAGGGCAACCTGACTTTTGCTGTTTAGATTTGATGTCTTCATACATTTAATTTTGAAGGTACAACCATAAAATTTTGCGTACCATTGTATTTCGTTGCGAAAAAACGTAATGAAAATGATAACCTCACTTTGTCCTAACTCGACTTTAGCGGTTATTCCTTGTCGACACAGAATTTAATTTATTTGAAAGTCTCATCAGTTACATGGTTGCAGAGGATACTTAAAAATAAATTTATGTAAGCCTAGAATAATAATATCTCGACGAAAAAATACTCTGTCAAGTGCATTTTAGAACCATCGTCATTTGGAGTCTGTGAGTAGTACCAATGTACATATAAATTATGTAATAAATACAAAACTCAACACTTGAATGAATTTTTGTTCAACAATATTTAAAATTTATTTAGGTATTTAGTCATATCTAGTTTTTCTTTTTAGTTTTGAATAGATATACTTTAGATAAACTCGACAAAGTTTTGTATTTAGAATAATAATAATAATAATAATATATTGACTAAAGTTTTCGTGACTTAACTTAATTATAATGATCAGTAATTTTTAGTTGCCATTATATTTTCTAAAACCTACAAATTTTGAAAAATAAAAAAATCAATTAGTTCTGGCTGTTAGACAAAGAAATAATTTTAGAAATTTTATACTAATTTAGCTCAGTACAATGCAAAGCAAATAATTTTTTACGATAAATTTATTACTAGTTTATTTGTGGACAATGTTAATGGATAAGTATTTTTCCTGTTTGTTCATTAATTAACATTTATACAACTTTTCAGAAACTTTTTGCATTTTGCATAAAATAAGGCATATTTCTGGCAACTTTCTTAGAAATGTTTCTATTGTAATATTTAATCTTGAGTGCAATTTAAGGCACACTTTTTATTGTTTAAGTTTGTATGATACAAATTTCGTTACTTAAGCCTAGTACTCTGTTCGGTTTCATGTGAAATTTCGCTCGAATTATCATACAAAAAACGATAGCTATGAAATAGCTGTGGAAATTTTTATAGCATGTTTGTCAAAGTAGTACTCTGTTTCGCTGTGAAATATACTCGCCACATTCCTCTTGCAATATTTTTTTCACGACAATTTAATTGTATTTATTTTGAAGTGAAAAGTGTCATTTATTGTGAATTTTTTGTTTTTTTATGTTTATTTTTCTCTATTTTGAAGAGTACTTTATCAAATTTTACAATTTCTTAGCAACAAAATATTTGTCAAAATTTTCATGCAACAAAAAAAATGAATGTTGCCAGCCAAATTTCACGCAAACGAACAGAGTACTAGGCTTTAGCGGAGAATTGTATTATTGTTTTATTTTGATTTTTATTTTACTGATTTATTCATTACATATATTTAGCATGATGCCAAAACAGCGTTTTTTAGAAAAAGTTTTTTTTTACTGTTGAAGATGGTGAAGATATATAGTTTTAGCAATGTTTGTTCAGAGTCTTGGCTGTCATTTTTATTCGTGGTAATTAAGAAGCTTTTTAAAGGTTACTTCCGATAGAGCTCAATTTGAATATTTAAACTAACCAATTTGTATAAAAAAATTCTAAAAGTTGAAAATTGACTGTTAGGCCCATTTTTTGGTTAGACATTTTAAATGTCAATTCTGACTTTTGAATGTCAAAAATGCTGATCCTTTTAAAAAAATAAGAAAAGCGACATCTTCTGAAGCTGTTTCTACTAAATTTATTTGCTGAACAAAAAGAAGATTTCATCACCTTTCCAACAACGTTTTCTTTGTAAAAAATGATTTTCAAACAAAAAAGATCTTTAAGAAAAAATGTTTTAGGAAGGTGTTTCTAAAAAAAAATCTATGTATAACAAAAAAAATTTATAGTTTTTCTTGTTTTTCATTTTCAGCTAAACGTTACATGCATTCCAGTACATTCCATTTTGCATTGCAGTCAAAGTATTTTCTCACCAATTTTGTGCCTTCGTTGAATTAAATGTTTGTTAAGTCATTTTCTACCAAATCGAAGATATTCAGCCCAAACATGAAAAATTTTCTCCCGGGAGTTGTAAATGGGAGTTTCGGTTTTTAAGATAAAGTTAAAATACTTATTGGGAATTTTGAATGCAATTTTGTTCATCAACCGCCAATATTCATGAGTGTAAGATAAAAAAATGAGATATATTTACCTGCTATCTTAAAACCGGAAACTCCCATTTACAACTCCAGGGAGAAAATGTTTCATGATTGGGCTGATTTTGTGTAAATTTATTTGAACGCCACTTGATTTGTTGACACCTAGAACATATTTCCTTGTAATGAGACATATCCTCATTTCTTTTTGTCATTGCAAAAAAATCCTTTCACTTTATGTTATTGAAAAATGAAAAGACATCATCAAGCAGTTTACTGAAATATTTTTTTATTGTTGAATCTTAAGCCAAAATTAAAGCATCTTTATATAACTAACGTTACTGGATTTAAACGGTTTAAAAACTGAAGTTTAAAATATGCAATATTAAAAATTTAAATTCCACATAAGATATTATTTGATCAAGTATACATAAATATACACAGAAAGCATTGTCCCCATGGGCCTAAAACAACATTTAATCCAATTTTGATTCTTCTCTATGCCTTATGTTGAGCAAAAAATTTTTTTTTCTAGTTGTTTTTAATTTTTTTTTTCCCAAACCTTACTTCATATTAAGGTTAATTTCTCAACAATGGTAAGGAAAAACCTAAAGCCACTCGGTGAAATTTTTAAAAATCAATCAATACAAATTAATTTATGTTTAATTTTTGTAGGCATGGAGCGGCTTGGTTGGCATTTGATGCAGAAAAAGAGTCAAAAACAGACATTTTTTGTACTGAACTTTTTTTGTAGCTCATTTTTCTGCAAAACCATTGCAAATATCGTAAAGCCACTCGGTGAAAATTTAGATATCCATTAGCTAAACAAATGTTGCTTAGACGACTCTTTCTGATTCCTTCATATATTCATGGCATTTTAAAAATAAAAGTGCAATTTTCTTGCATTTTTTAAAACAACTATTTTTATAATTTGTATCTTAAATCTTTCAGTAAAAAGCATTATTCCGTTAAGAATATATCTTTTTGAATAATACAAAATTATAAAATGTTTGATTTTCTACGAAGAAAATGGATAAAAAGATTAAAAACACAACACCTCCAAAAAAAAGAAAATTTTTCAAACATCTAGTAATCAGACACGCTGTATGCAAGGATATTTTGGAGTACTACGAAATGAAGCTTAATATATACTCTCTTTATTGAGTGTTGTCATACCTTTGTATCTTAAAGTTAATAAAAGTTATTTTTTTGGCATCATGCTACATATATTAGGCTCTTTTAATACATTTAGAGTTGCATAGTTTAAAGTTAAAGAAAGTAAAGTTATGGTTAGTTATTGTGAAATGTAAAAAAATTAGGCGAAGTCTTGAAGGAAAAAGTGCGAGTTCAAAAAAATTGAATGAAATGGTTTATGTATAGTTTTTGCTAAATGTACAGTTTTAAGATAAGTATTTTTAAAACATGCTTAACTGTTAAAGCACCGTTGATATCAATAGTTGACGGCATGACTTTGTAAGTTAGTAATGTTTTACAATTGAAATTATTAATTACAAAAAAATTGTTTAAACAGAAGGGCTTATTTTTTTTTATTTATCCACCTTCTTTAGCAATATTTCTTAGATTTAGCAGAAAGTTTTTATATGCGTGTAGTTAGCGCCATTAGTTTCGATATTTTTTGTTAAAAAAAGGATGTGCTATAATGTAGTCAATATGTGCTATCACGTGCCGCAAGGCAAAATAAATTAAGTTTTATTTTAAGATTTTTTATGAGGTCGTGGATTTTAAATACCTATGCAATTTATTTTAAATATTTTTCTTTTAATTTCGGAAATTCTAATTTAAAAATTTTTTTAAGGGGGCTTGCATTATATATGAAGTATATTTTGTTTTTTTTTATTAATTTGAAAATTTAGCTATTATGTATGTATCTGAGTTGATCCCAAAGTTTATGATGGGATGAATTTATATAATAAGTTAAGAAACCTAATATTTCAAGTAATAATAATGATATCAGCTTATTTTTTTTTCAAATTTATAGAAATCAATCAGCTGTGCTCTCTTAAATTCTTCAGAAAACAACTCAGCAATTTGTATTTTGGCATAACAAATAAGCAAATTCAGACATTTTGAAATCAAATTCACAACTAGCCAATTTAACCAGCTCTCGACGTCATATTTTTGACCAACTATAAATTTAAGCAAAAAAAAAATTGTTCTAATAATTCATCCGCCTCACAAAATTTTATCAATTCTTTTAAAAAAACAATTTAGGAAGCGATTTATCATAGCACACATCGAGCACATTACAGCACATTCATTGTTTTTAATAATAAATAAAAATTGGCGCATCTTACTTTTTCCACACTTGATTTTGTTTATTTCAAATTTTTAACCCACGCCCAACTCCTGAACGCTTCATTAATTACACTATTTTTTTTATCTCTTACTGTAAGCTCTAAACTGAGTCCGTGCTTTACAACTTCATGTGCCCAAAATTTTTTTTTAATTTAAATTTAAATTTTACAAACATGAGTTGAAGTACTTTTTTAAATTTTGAGTTCTTATTTGACAAGACACCATCTTGCATCTTAAATAAGCATGTTAATTCCTAATTTTCTAATTTATAAAATGGCTCAATAATACAAGCTTCATACATCTATGCAATACAGTCCACTGGGCGCTTCAAAAAACCAAAAAACATACTCATTTTAATTAGTTAAATTATTTCGAATTTTAAATTTTTCATCTTTATTTATTTTCACTTAATATTCAATAAGTTTGAGTGTGTGTGTGTTTGTTAGTTTTTCTTTCAAGACTTTCGTTTGGTTATTTTTCGCAATTGCTTGGAAAAGCTCGACGCCGTATAAGACATAAAACGGCCACGCTGTGTTCATCATTCGGTCTTGGACTCTGATGTAGTCGTTTCTTGTGGTTCAGGACTGGCTGCTTTTGTTGGCTGTTCTGGGTTGGCCTCTGCTAAAGGCTCCTCGTTGCTCATCTGCATGCCTTCGGGCGCTGGCAGCGGTATTGGCTCTTGTATCTTAGTAGCATCAACTGGTTGCGCATCCTCAGCTGTCATGCTATTTCTGTCATCAGGTTGCATTTCTGCTTCTTTGGTTACATCCATTTCTCCGCCCCAAGCTTTAAGTTCGTTATCCTCTTCTGATGGCTGTTCTTGTTCCTGTTCTTGCTCTGCTCCTGCCTCAGCTGCTGCGGCCATTCTGGCGTTCTCCTCTGCCTTGGCTTCAAGCACATTAATAGAGGCTTGTATACATTTAATAGCTTCTTTGCGTGCTAGACGAATGCTATCCTTGCCATTTGTATCAATTGTGTCTAGCTTAAGCAGATTGCGTGTCAGCATTTCATCCAGATAGGCGTATTCCTTGTCTTGACGCCTGCCAGCAAATCTTTCTACTTTGCTCATGAGATCGAGCACATCACGTTGGATGTCTTGGATTTTGTTGATGCTGTCCAGCGTGTGTGGTGTCTGTGGTGGCACACCGGCAGCGGCATTAACTGGTGCGCCTGTGGTCTCCTGGTATTGTTGAGTATTAAGTGGAGTTGGACGGTGTTGTTGCTGTTGCTGTGGATGTTGTTGTTGTTGTGAATATTGCTGCTGTGGTTGATAATGTTGCTGTTGCTGCTGATGTTGCGGTTGCTGTGGAACATTGGCACGCGCTGTTGCAGTAGCTGTTGTTGAAGCATTTTGATTCGGTATCTCCTTGTGTGAATTTATAATAGGTTCAGAACGACCCTCAACAAATATGGGTATAGTGCGAATGTATGTGCCGCCTGGCGTCTGTGGTGGTGGCGGTGTTTGTTGTTTTTGCTGTGGATGCGCCTGCTGCTGCGGCGGGTAGTAAATCTTTTGGAACGGTGCCTGCTGTCCCACCTGTGGACTAGTTTGTGTAGCATATTGACCTGCAGGTGGCGGTGTTGGACGTTTGCCATTTGTTGTTTGCTGTTGTTGTTGTTGCAGCTGTTCGTTCGGTGGTGCCGAGTGCGCACGCAGACCATGATCTTCACCCTCTGGCATTGATTTAATGCCCATATCGACAGTATTACGTAAGCCATGTTGCTTCAATTGATCTGTTGTCTGTGAATGTACCGACTCATGACCGCTTGTCAATGGATCTTCAGTCTGTATGGCGGCATCACAAAGTTTCTTCGAAGGCGACTGTGGTGCGGGATTTTGTGCGGCTGGCGTCTGGCTCGGTTGTGCAAAATGTTGTTGCTGCTGCTGCTGCGGCTGAGCATAGTAAGCTTGACTTTGAGCCGGTGTCATATTTGGTGGATGCGCAGGAGCCGAACGTCTAGTATGACCAAAACCTTCAGGTATATATTGCCTAAATTCTGAAGGCAGACGATTGAAAAAATCATGCTCATCATGACCTATGTTGGCATGAGGATCGATGGGAGCGCCAGCAGCTGCTGCTGCTGCAGCTGCAGCACGACGGCGACCAAGTGTACCGAATTGTGGAAAGCCAAAATCTGGATCATCGTCGAAATAATGAGAAAAACCATCAGCTGCTGTTGCGTGGGGATCGTTGCCGCAACGCTTGCGTGTTGTAAAGCCCGCAAAGGGATCATGCATGCGTCCGAGACGGCTGCGTGAAAACATATCGTCCATGTCGGGTTCAAAGCCAAAGCCCTGCTGAAATGAGATAAGGAAAAAATCAACAATTAGTGTGAGATCTAAGCAAAAAGTGTAATAAACAATATTTTATTATTTTAAAAGTGTAATGAGCAATATTTAATAAATATTTGGCAACATTTATAAGAAAGTTAAGGCATGAAATAATAAATGCATACAAAAAAATGCTTCTTGAAATATCAATATAATCAGTATATTTAACCCATTTGGGACGAACGTTATAGATATGAACCATCAAAAGTTCAAACAGTCAAAATCGCGTCCTGACAACAGTGGTTAACAGATTTATTCTGGTGATTGACAATTGTTACATTATTAACAAGGTAATGTTTTATGTACTTTTGTACCTACAAAGAGTTGAAAAAGCAATCATATTTTATAAGCCTGTTTTTTGTTGTTAATAACTTAACTGATGTTGACAGTTTTTGTAAAATAATGAACTTTAAATTTAATTTAAAAATTTTCAATGATTAGAATAAGACTTTAATGGCGTTTTCTTTTCTCGCCAAAAAATTGTGCTCCCTGAGGGGGCAGAATTTTTTTTTACTTTGAACTCAAAAAATTTTGACCTGTATTACGACGAAAAAAAAAACACAAAAGTACGAATTTTGAAAAAAGTTGTACATTCCATTTTTTATAAAAAAAAATATTTTAAATAAAAAAAAAAAATATCTGTTGGTCTCTCCGGTATTTGAACCTAGGACAGTTGAGTACCTTTTTACATGGGTTTTGTGTTCTATAGTCAACCGACTGTTGATTTGAAAGTTTCATTTGTTGGATGGTATTTTACAGTGAAATCTGTTATTTCAACCCATGATTTGTTTGATATAACAGCGTTCTTTCCCTGAGTGCATGCAGTTGGTGGAATTTGAAGGCATTATTATGAAACCCTTAATCTTGAGAGTGTAAAAAGTCTGCATCTTTTATACTTTTCCGGTCAAGATTTTCGAGAAAAGAACACGATATAATTTAAGAGTCAGAATTTTTTCAGAAAATTCTCAAAAAGAGCAGAAAAAGTTCAGATTTTTTCAAGAAAAGTAATCGTTATAGCTTATCGTATAAGTTCGATAAATATCAAAATCGTATATAGAAGAATTGGGGACATTTTAGATTAACTGTGCTGACTTTAGTTGTCAAAAAATGAGAAAAAATTAAAATGAAATAAAATCTTATAGTTTCGCGAGAGTAAAGAGTATTTCGTTACTTTAAGCTCTATACTGAACTAAAAAAGTACACAATAATTTTGAATTTTTACATTATTCTAATGAATTGAATTCCAGATTGGTCCAGTCACCAATCGCATGAACTACATGGACTTTTCATATTATCAATGTACAAATTACACAAAAGAAAAAACGCCCGAACATAAATATTTCATAGGCCTAGTGTTTAAAGTTCATAAAGTGTGTGTGCAAGAATAAAGAATGCAAGAGAAACATGAATCTTTCATAATTTATGCACAAATATGAATAGAACAAGAACAGTTCCTCAGATAAGTTCCTCTATAAGGGAAATGGCAATAAAAAAACGGTATAAATACGGGACACATTTGTTCGGAGCGTAGACAAACAATGCATTATTCGAGATTGAGACACACGCCTGCAACTATTGTCCTTGAGTTTTGTTGATTGTCATGACGAAAGCGAGTCAAACTGGGAACTGAAATCCTCGAAATGAGTACATTTTCCGCTTTTCACTGCTATTCTGGTTCCATTTAATGGCTTTGGTAGATTGTGTGGTGGTAGACTGAGCAGATCCGTTAACGTCCTTGTTCTTGGCAGCTAAAATCGCTCACTCACTCAGCTAATTGGAATTAAAGTAATTAAGGCTAAAGTTTGGGAACACTAAAGTTATAAGGTCTTCTTTCCAAGAAGGAGAAATTCGGAAAATCGCCGAATAATAGAACCTTCGCACTATTGAAAAGTGCAGTGTTGTTTTGTGTTGTTTTTTCAGTGTTGTTTTTTTCATCGTTTTGTCTAGGGGCTTGAGTGTCATGATTGTTGTCAACTTCGGGATTGCCTGTCGTTATGCACATGCTGTACAATACATGATTTGCCATTTCATATTTGTACTTGTTCCACAAACCGCGTGAATTGGTTGAAAAATATGTCGAAATGATGATGCCAAGTAATGTACGAATGCAGAAAAAATTGCATCGGCAAGTGTCAAGTCTCAATGGGTGTCGTTTTCAAGCAAATTCATACGATGACAAGCATCACAATATGTGGCGTACAAAACACTTTCAACTGTTCGCAGCATCTCGAATGAAGTGGGGCCACGAACATTAGCCAATTAGGGAGCCGTAGGTAGAAATATTCATCATTGCGTGAATGAACCCTGTATATGCGATCGAAGGCATTAGTTGAAAACACTCCTGGATGGTCTAGTTCAGCTTTACATTGTTTTCGGCTTTGAAATTTTGTTGACGGTTGTCGTTCGTGTATCGGAAATGAAGCAATTCTCCAAGTTGCCTTATTGCAACTGACGTAACGCCCCAATTAAAAGCGCATCACGTCGTTGCTTGCTAACCTCCATGGTTATAGGCGTATTTGGAAACGTACTTTATCGATTTGATGAAATTGCAATATTTCACATTGACGTCTGTTTGAAATGTTTTTGACTGGAGCGAGTTATATAAGACAATTCAACGGTTATCGCACAAAACTTCTTTCCTTTTGACTTTGAACAATAATAATAAAAAAAAAAATTAAATAACGCCCAAAATCAAAAATAAAATAAGACCCGAAATTAATGAAATAACGCCAAAATCAAAAATGAAATAACGCCTTAAATATTTTCAAATATTTTTGGTCCATTATTTCATAATGGAATAACGCCCAAATAAAATGAAATAAAGCTCGAAATTTTGGGTCTTATTTAATTGTGAAATAACGCCCAAATTTGTATGGAAGTCCTCTTTGATCGCTGATCGTGAAAGGTAAGACATCCGTTCCTATCCTTTATTCCGGGTTTCGAGGTTTTCTAAGCGGTTACCCTTGTTGAACTAGATAAAACTGTATGTTTCGGGTTTCGAGCTTTTCTAAGTGGTTACCCTAGTAGAAATAGATAAATCTTGGAACCAGTAGTGAGATTCGTTCCTTTCTAAGCGGTATCTCAAAAACCCCACCTAATTTTCGTAAATCCCAAAAACGTTCACGAGTCAACAAATGGAGCGAAAACACCGAAGCACCGAGACAACGCAGGACATCGCATGAAAATGAAAAATAATAAAATAAATTTGTAAGAACCTCAATTATAATATAAAATAAGTGAATTTAAATAATACATAAAATCGTTATTAATTTAGAAGAAAAACTTAAATTCGTTTTGTCTCAAATATATAAATATTTTTGTACATAACCCTGGGTATCCAACTAGATATACTCCGGCTTAAAAACTTCATTACATTTATTATTTGGGCGTTATTTCATTGGGGGTTATTTCACTTAATCGTCTCAACCAGAGGCGTTCCTGGGCTTGGTGTCACCCGGGGCGGGTACTCATGGTGTCACCCCTATAGATAAGAAATTTTTAAATGCAGTAAGAAACCAATTCGGTGTGATTTAGTGTTTTTATTATTATCTTTATGTTTTTCGAAAAAAAAGGTTAAATAAAGATAACTTATTAAGGACTTATTAACTTATCAAGTTTTGAACATCTCAAGAATATTGTATTGAATTTTGAGGACAATCGGCTTCAACTCAGCTATACCAGTGAACAAAAGTTTAAATCGATTTTCACAAACATGTAATTTTTAAAGTCGGTGACCACGATTTGGAGAAAACTACTGAACCGATCGTTTTAAAATTTCTCCACATATTGTACATTCAAATAACTCTCAAATGACGTTTAACTTTTTCAATTAGTATCTATCTTACAACAAAAAATAGGTCGATTTTATTGTAAAAAACATCAACATTTCATCGCGTTCTTTGCAAAAACCCATTTTTTTGAGGCACCAGCGGAGAACTGCAATAAATCTGTTATTACTTTATATTTTTGTACCAATTTTTTTTTAAATAATCTTCAAATGTTGTATTATAATATACTAATTTTCACAATAAATCTGTAATATTTCTTGGAAGTATGATTTTTAATGGCGCTGCACAGTGTATTCATCCTATGCAAAATTGGTACAAAAATAGAAGGAGTGCTCCGATGATTATTAAATTTTGTATGTTTCAATAATTTAAGCTAAATAAGCAAAATATGTGAAAATGGTTGAAATTGGTTAGTTCCTAAGGGTACCTTCCTTGGACCTATATTAACTTTTTACATTATTTTGTAACATTACATTATTTGTAACATTACATTATACATTTTACATTATTTTGTGCTTACAAAAGTTGGCCGATCTTAACAAAATTTGGTCAAAAGGCTAGGCAATTAGAGAAAAAGTTTTGCACTGAAAGCAGTATAAATTGATGATAACTTAGGGGTACCTACCTTGGACCTATATTAAATTTGTATACGATTTTGTATGGGGGGTACATACAAAAGTAGCCCGATCCTATCAAAACTCAGTGAGAATGCTAGACAAGAAGAGTAATAGATGTATACTGAAAATGATAGAAATTGGTAAAACCTTAAGGGTACCACTTTTGCACCTATATTATTTGTTTTTTAAAAATCCAATTTAAGACACTTTTAATATTATTTATAATAGCAAAATAAATATGGTAACTTTTTTTATCACTCATATCACTACTGACTTTCATCACTATAACTTCTTTGTGAGACTCACTACAAAATTAAAGAATCCCTTTTTTTTTGTAATTCCCTTTTGAACTTTGCTAAATTATTTTTCTATGCAAACATTATTAGTTTTCACAAAAAGTCACTTTTTTAAACCTGGATAACTTTCTTGTTTTTAAAAAGGTGCAGATAAAATTTTGGAAATAAAAAGTTAATATTTTAAATCAAATTACGAAAAAGTTTCGCTAAAATCGAAGAATTTTTTTTGTGATTCAATTTTGAAATTTGATAAATTTTTAATATTTTTCTGTGCAAAATTTACATATTTTGTAAAAAAACACTTTTTAAATTTGCAAATATTTCTTGTTTATAAAAAAGTGCAAATAATATTTTGAAAATAAAAAAACTTTTTAACAAAAAAAAAAACCTACTTCAAAATCACTAGAAAGTTAAAAATAATTTTAAATTACTTTTACTATTTATTTCTTGGTTAAATTTGTATTTTTATAATAAATATATTTATTTTTTTATGATAATAAAAGCTTCTAGTCAGCGCTAATCATTGACGTAAAATCATGATTTTTTCGCCATCCCTACTCTATTTAAGACTTTTTTATTTGTAAATATCCTGCTTGGGTGACGCTGTATTAATTTGTAATCTTAATTTTTCTTAAATCTTAATTAAAATGCTATATGTGTGTTGCAGCTGCACAAAAAATCTGATTATATTAGCGCCGACTTCGAAGCTCTTATTATCATAAAAAAATAAATATATTTATTATAAAAATACAAATTTGACCAAGAAATAAATAGTAAAAGTAATTTAAAATTATTTTTAACTTTCTAGTGATTTTGAAGTAGGTTTTTTTTTTTGTTAAAAAGTTTTTATTTCTTTCTTTTTAGAGAAAATGATATATATTAAAAAAGTGTATAAATTAATTAAACACCAATTATTTATGCTCATAATATGGAAAATGCTTTTCTGTCGTTTCTTATTCTGGTCTTTGTCAGTATGTTTATCAGTACCTACTCTTGTATTTTTATCACTACCCCAATGTCAATATTGACTAAAATATAGTGTGTTTATAATATTGATACGCCTCTTTGTCGAGAATATCACACTCTTTGTCATAGTGTTTTCAATAGTTGTACCCATTCTAACAATGAATTTTACCACCCTTAAGTCAATATGATACAGTATTTTACACACTGCCTCACCCCTTAGTCGAATAACGCCCAATTCTTCGGTAGAAATTTGTAATAATTGTGCCTACGTCTGTACTTTTTCAGTTAGTAGTGTCAGTAGTCGATTTAGTGTTTTCTAATATTGCCACACCTCTTTGTCGACTAACGCCCTCTTAATTGACTGTTATTTTTTACCTAACCTTGCATTTTTTCTGTGAATTTTATTAACTCTAGTACTCTAGTGTCAATATTTACTGAAATACAGTGTTTTTCTTACAGTGACACGCCCCTTTATCGAATACCGCCCACATTACTGACAGTTATTTGTTATATTTGTACCTACCTTTGTACTAAATTTTAGTATCGTAGTGTCAATAGTAATCGAGATACAGTGTTTTTTTTTTAATATTGCCACTCCCCTTCTCGATTAACGCCCATTTGTTAATCGAGATTGTACAATTGTTGAGTAATTTCCAACAATTGTACCTACCTCTGTACTTAATTTCAGTACTCTAGTGTCAATTTTCTTCGAGATACAGAGTTTTTACAATATTGCCACACCCTTTTTTAGAATTACGCCCACTTAAGTGATCGTCATTTTTAATATTTGTGCTTGCCCTTGTAATTTTACTGTGAATTTTATTACCGTAGTGTCAATATTTACTGAGATACAGTGTTTTTCTTATAGAGACACGCCCCTTTTCTGAATACCGCCCCCTTTCATAAACGGGCACCTCCGCGTTGATAATCTCTATATGATGACAACAAATTACGACAATCGGACAAGTACTTTAGGAGTAATCGATGTACATACATTCACAAAAAAAAAAAAAAAAAAAAAATAAAAAAAAAAAAAAAAAAAACAAAAAACAGAGAAACCAACCAACTTGAGAACCTCCTCCTTTTTGAAGTCGGTTAAAAATAAATACATACTTTAATCTTTTATATCTTTTTTTTTTGTTATAGCTTAAAAACAAAACTACAACATGTTTTTCTATTTTTGTACCATTTCGATGCATTGTGCGCTAAACAAATAAATAACTTTCGAAATAATCTCATCGAAATCAATATTACTTGCAAGCTCGTTTTCAATTTATAAAATATCAAGATCGGAAACTCTTGCCTCTCCCTTGGAAGACCTTGAATAAGTTTTAATTATTTTTAGCTTTGAAAACGTTTCCACAATGTTTTCTCCTCATTGTTTCGACTTGCAAGCAGAATTTTAAATTTTAAAACAGCTATTAAAAAATTGAGACACACATTTTTAACGTTATGTATTTTTTCACTTTTTCTGATTGTTTGAGGAATAAAAAAAAATTGAAATGGTGTCACCCGTAAAATGGTGGTAC